>JBBUKS010485381.1:0-11986 GCA_038050645.1 Hedychium gardnerianum
TATATACCCGTGTTGGGTATTTGTCTGTTTAGTGTATTGTGTATCCACGATATTGTCCGCCGTACAGGGGAGGTGTTATCCGATTTTCGTCGGATAAATACCCTCCCGGGGCGTGACACATGAACAAATTGACGTCGTCTATGGGAACATCAAATCCTAAACCGAATACAACGATGGATGACACTGGAAGATCGACCATCACCATGTCCCAGAACGACCTTGACAAGATAGTGACGACTGCGGTACAAGGGGCATTACAACATCAATAAGAAGTTGTTGGTTCAATCATCCTCAAGTCAAGGTTGACCAAGTTAACCAAGCTCTAGTAGGCTCGAGCTTGAGTTTTGATGTTTTGATAATATGCGAGAGAGAAGTCAAATAGGTTAAGGGAAAACTAGATACTTGACTTGGGAAGTCCTAACTGGAGCTAGGCAGTGGAAGACCTAGCGGGACTAAGCAAATGAAACTCCTAGTTGAGAACTAGACAATGGAAGTCCTAGTGAGACTAAGCAAATGGAAGACCTAGTTGGGAACTAGGCAATGAAAGCCTTAACGAGGTTAGGTATTGGAAGACCTAGTTGGGAACTAGGTTAAGTCCAAGATGGGTTAACTGGGAGATGAACACTTGACACGAGATGGTAAGTCCAAGATGGATCAGCTGAGAGCTGAACACTTGACACGAGACGAAAAGTCTAAGTGAGTCAAAGGTTGACTAGACACTTGATGAAGAAGCCTTGGTAGGCCAACGTTGACTGAATGCTAGCAACGAGAAGTCCCAATAAGTCATGAACGACTTTGGGATTGGGCAAAGGAACCCTAAACTCAAATTGAGAGTTTAGGGTTAAGTAATTGATTCGATAATCGATTAGGGTAATAGATTGAAGTTGTTCTCACGAGAACAGAAGGAGTTGAAATCGATTGGGCAATCGATTATGGGCTGATCAATCGATTAGGGCATGTCCTAATCAATTGGGAGAAGCCAAAATCGTGAATGTACAGTAAGGTTCAAAATTGATTGGTCAATCAATTAAGCTTGATCTTAATCGATTAGGCTTAGTTCCAATCGATTAAGAGGTTGTTTGTCGCGAGAGCACAAAATGTTAGGGTAATCAATTGGGAGCCTTCTCACGACAACACAGAGGTGTTGGAATCGATTGGTTTGGCTCACTAATCAATTATAGGCAACAAAGAATCATTTTTGTAGGTGTTTGAACGGTCATCTAACATGACAATCGATTGGAGGATGTCTTAATTGATTGGGAACCCTAGGTCAGCCCGATAAAAGATATTTTCGCGAATGATTGAAACACAAACGCTGACGCCAATTCTTGGGTTCTTGGAGACAAGTGTTAATGCACTTTCCAGAGATTAAGAAGCATTTTTCAAACAAGAAGAATGCAAGTCAAGCAAGATTTAAGTATTGTAAAATCATTTTTAATTTTTATTTGTATTTGCTTATTCTCTTCTTATTGTATTCTCGTGCTTGTGTTTGTACGATGCTTCTTCGCCTTGAGAAAGGAGGTTTTCATAGTGCATCTGTGAGTGAGGGAGAGTTGATCCTTGGATTAGTCACCTCAAGGAGGTGGAGACCAAGTAAAATTCAAGTGTTAGCATTATGGAGTCGCTTCGAGTTTTTTCGCTGCAACATCAAGATCGAAGAAGCGATTGAAGCAATTCACCCCTCTAGCTCTCTACCTATCCTAATAGAAGTATGACAATAGCAACTGCAACAGCCTGTGAATTCTCCCTTGAGGATGCTTGTCATGTCAGGCAAAGTGCCACCAGCCCCTCGGCAAAACCCAATGCACCCGATCGAGATGCCACAAGCTTTCATCAGAACCCCAATCGACGTCTCGCTCAGGCCGGGAGAGTCAAGGTGCAAGGGGTCGACAAGGGTAAGAGATTGGATGCCAGTGGGTCGGGGGACCCCAAGGGCCTGCCTTTTTCGATGAACATCTTGGATGATCCATTGCCAAAGCATTTATGACCGATGTATATCGGTGAATACAACGGGTTGACAAACCCCGAAGATCATTTCTGTCAATTCGATAATGCGTGTATGTTGCACCAGTACACTAACAGAGTTAAATGTCGGATCTTCCTAACGACTCTCTCAGGCCCGATGCAAAGATGGTTTTGTCAACTCCCATCTTCTTCCATTTACTCGTTCAAGGAATTCAAGACTGCATTTGTATATTATTTCGCCAGTAGCAAAAGATATCTCAAGACTATACTGGATCTATTTTTCTTAAAGCAAAAGCCTAAAGAATCCTTAAGGGATTACCTTCAGTGGTTCAATCAGGTGGCCTTGGATGTTCCATCAACCACCCTCGAGATCTTGGTAAGTTTATTCTTGCAAGGGCTACTAGAGGGAGTCTTCTTCCGATCATTGGTGAAGAAGCCTTCGCTCGACTTTGATAGCTTGAAAAATTGAGCACTCAAGTACGTCAACGTGGAGAAGGCCTAGCTCTCTAGGAAAAAGGAGACGAATGTCCTCACCATGCCTAATGCTCATCCCGAACGCAAGGCTCCACCGCCACCATTGAGGCATAGTGACCCCCGATCGGGCATGCATCGCCCGTCGGCTCGTGGAGGAGATGTAACAATCCACACAGTGAAGGCCTTCCGAGCTCCCAGGCCCAAAAGATGATTCCCCAAGGTAATGAGTCATTTCTGTACGTATTATCAGAGCGGAGGAAATGCAACGAAAGACTGCTATCAATATGCTAGAGAAGGGAGGCAGGATGCCGATCGAAATTTGCTGGATCGGAGGTAGGTGGCCGAGTGACATTCACCGGATCAGAAACGTACGCCTCCACGAACCATTCATTGGGACAACTACCACCGATGAGAGAAGCGTGTCCGAACGCCCTCTAAAGAGCCCCAAGAGTCCCCCCCCCCCTCGACAGGAAGTCGATCGAGCAAAAGATAAGGGGAAAACTCCCGTACGAGGAACTATCAGCATGATATTCGGGAGCTCACGGATGGGGATTCCCATAGGGTCTGCAAGGCCTATAGTCATCGGCTAGAGAGCTATGATATTATCACCAGCCAAAGAAGAGACCCCTCAATAAGCTTCGGACCCTAGGACGCTGAAGAACCCCATGAGGACGCCTTGGTGATTCAGGCCCCGGTAGCCAATTATGATGTAGAGATTTTGTAAATACTGACAGCTCTGTCAACATCATCTTTAAGCAGACTTGGGATCGGATGCAAGTCGATGACGAAGAGATTCAGCCCATGGCCGCTCCCCTCTTTGGATTCATAGGGCACCAAGTCCTGCCGCTCGGACAAATCACTTTGTCTCTGACCCTAGGCGAAGAACCTCACGAAAGAATCAGGCAAACCCCCTTTCTAGTAGTGGACGTTGAATCAACGTAGAATGTTATTCTTGGGAGACCGACATTGAATATTTTCCAAGCTGTAGTCTCCACGTATCATCAAAAGATGAAGTTTCCCATTGATAATCTAATAGGGGAAGTTAAGGGCGATTAATCAGCCGCTCGGAGATGTTATGTTGATATCATCCAGACTTATTCCTGAAGAGTTCGTAGGAAAGTGGAAACCCAAGTTAACATGGTGCAAGACAAGCGAGTTGCCCGACTAGAAGAGGATAAAGAGGAAATCTAGATCCATCCCGAGCACCCTAACGACACCACTCACATTGCATCCGACCTGCCGCCTGAACTGAAGGAGCGATTGGTTGCCTATATGACCAGTAATCATGATGTCTTCGCCTGGTCGGCGTAGGAAGTCCAAGGTGTATCACCGACCATAATGGTATACAAACTCAACGTCTTTCTCGAGGCACGACCAGTTAAACAAAAGAAAAGATACTTCGGGCCAAATCAAGACCAGATAATCCAGGCGAAGGTCACCAAACTCCTCGAGGAGGGGCATATTCGGGAGGTGCAATTCCCGACCTGACTAGCCAACGTTGTCTTGGTACCAAAAACCAGCGATAAATGACGGCTATGCATAGACTTCCGGGATAAACAAAGCTTGCCCGAAGGATTGTTATCCACTGTTGTAGATTGACCAACTGGTGGACTCGACCTCTGGGTGCGAGTTCATATGTATGCGAGACGCCTACTAGAGCTACCATCAGATTCCCTTAACCCCGAAGGATCAAGAAAAGGTTAGTTTCGTCACTTCTGGCGGAATTTGTTATTATAATATTATGTTGTTCAGACTAAAATATGCAGGATCTACATATCAACGGTTGATGGATCGATTGTTGAAGCACAAGATCGACAGAAATCTCGAGGTTAATGTCAATGACATCTTGATGAAGACCGACAAAGTGGAGAACTTAATCCCCGACATTAAGAAACTTGCAAAGCGTTGAGGCAGTACGAGCTCAAGTTGAACCTTGACAAATGCCTTTTTGGCCTCAAGAGCGGCTGCTTCCTCGACTATGTGGTCACCGAGCGAGGAATCAAAGTCAATCCGGAGAAAGTCCAAGCGCTATAGAACATATCTCCCCCTCGCAATCTCAAGGAAGCACAGAGGTTGGTCGGTCGCATTATAGCTCTTTCTCGGTTCATCTCCCAATCGACTGACTAGAGTTTGCCCTTCTTCAAGGTGCTGCATAAAGCCTCCAAGTTCAAATGGAATGAAAATTGTGACAAGCCTTTGCGGAGCTCAAAAAGTATTTATCCCGACTTTCACTCCTCTCCAAGCCAATAATGGGCAAACAACTATGGTTGTACCTATCAACGGGCGAATGAGCAATTGGATCAGCGCTATTATGAGAAGAAGGTAATGCATAGTATCTTGTTTACATCACCAGTCATCTACTCAAGGAAGCAGAATGCAGATACACCCTCTTGAAGAAATTAGCACTGGGGTTAACTTTGATGACCCGCCGATTAAGACATGTGTTAAACGAATAGTACGTTGGGATGTGTGTTTCCTCTCCCACCCTATCACCATCCTCACTAGTAGTACGTTGGGACGTGTGTTACCAAATCCCGAAGCTTCCGAAAGATTGATGTGGACGATTGAGATGTATGAGTATGACATCCAATACCAGCCCCGAACGACTATCAAGGCCTAGGCCTTGGCAAATTTCATGACTGAGACATCAAACCCGGATTCAAAAAAAAACCTGGAAAATTTACATGGACAACTCGGCCAACAACCAAGAAAGTGGGGTAGGAGTTTTGTTAATCTCACCACGAGAAGATATACTCCAGCTATCTATCCGACTTAGTTTCCATGCCTCCAACAACGAAGCAGAGTACGAAGCCCTGTTGGCCAGTCTGCATACAGCTAAATGGGTGGGAGCCACCCGGGTTATCCTTCACTTAGACTATCAATTGGTCGTTTGACAATTGGATGAGAGTTTTGAAATAAAAAATGACTGCCTGAAGAGGTATGCTGAGACTTTCGATCAGCTGAAACCAGATTTTCAAGAAGTATTCATTCAGAAGATACCCCGGATGAACAACCTAAAGGCGGACGAATTAGACAAGATGACCAGCACCTTGGCTACATGGACATCAGCCGACCCTGTTTTTCAAAACATGTTCATATCGCAGATTGATCATTTATAGAGTGAAGACATGATGACCGACTGGAGGACATCTTTCATTTCCTATTTCCAGCTTGGAATAGTGCCTCCGGATGCATAACAAGCCAAGCTTATGAGAAGATGCGTGTCTCAGTTCACCTTAATAAGTGACCTCCTATATAAGCGAGGCTTTTCCCGACCGCTTCTAAAATGTCTTGGTCCCGACGACATTCATTACGTCATACGAAAAATTCACGAAGGTATATGCGAAAATCATGTAGGAGGTCGGACGCTTGCCAAAAAAGTTTTATTGGCTAGATATTTTTGGCTAACTCTGCAGGTGAACACAAACAAATTTGTAGCCGACTGTATTCATTGCCAAAAATATCAGAATCTGTTGCATCACTTGACCGAACAACTGAAGACATCGACTATCTCGTATTCATTTGATCAATAGGGGATGGATACAGTAGGACCATTTTCGACTGTGCCCCAACAAAAGAAGTTCCTCTTGGTGGTCGTTGATTATTTTTTCAAGTGTGTAGAAGCAAAAACTCTCGCTCGGATAACTGAGAATGCCGTCATGAAATTCTTGTGACAGAATATCATCTGCAGGTTCAGCATACCGCACAAGTATTGGATCGGGTGGACCGGCTAGAGGGGGTGAATAACCTACAAATATAAAATTTAAATCTTTTGCTTTCTAACTTAGCAAAGATATACACATTAATTAACAAAAATGAAAAGCATAAAAAGAAAGTAAGGAGGCAAAAGAATTAATTGGTTACAACCTACGTGATTGTTAATCCAAGACAAGTAAAAACACTAAACGAAACTCCTTCTTCGACAAGGGTTGGAGGTGGAGAAGCCCCTTACACGAGTTGAAAGCACGAATAGTAAAAACCAAGTTTGGAAGTCAAGAATGAGTGTATCGTATGTAAACGATGAATAAGAACTCTATTTATAGAGTTTTAGTCAAAATGATCGTTTGCTGACGTGACACCATCCGAGGCACCTCAGATATATTGGGGGCGCCTCCAATAGGGTAACCTCTATCCTTGTCACAATAGTTCTCTGTTGATCTGGCGGAATAGGGGCGCCTCAATGCATCCGAAGCACCTCCAGCGACTGACGTGACCTCCTCTTTGCAACGACTTTCTAATTGGTCGAGGCAACTCGATTCATTCGGGGTGCCTCTAATGACTGACGCCTGAGGCACCCCTAGCGATTGGCGTTCGAGGTGACTCCAATTCATCCAAGGCACCTCGAGCGCCTTGAATGATCAATTTCAGCGTTGACCATTCTTCCTTTCGATCGCTTGGGTGATGCTCCAGTCGTCCGGAGTTGAGCTCACTCGAACCCAACTCTAATCTTTTCCTTGAGCAGACTTTCTCTTGGCTTCTCGTCCCTCAGACCCAGTGCTTCTCACTCCACCGGTGTACTCTTCCGCAACTTCTTGTCCCTTGGATGAACCGAGCCCATCGGTTTCCTTTCCGTGTCATCCTTCTTGTTTGCTGCGTCTTCCGCTTGACTTCTTGTGTTCCTAAGTCTTTGCACACTTAGATATAATGCATCAAATACGCAGGGCTTAATTTAACTCAGTCATGAAATTCTTGTGGCAGAATATCATCTGTAGGTTCGGCATACAACACAAGTTGGTCTTTGACAACGGATGACAGTTTCAAGGGCGAAAGCTCAGAAGATGGTGCGAAGGGTACGATATTCGATAAGCCTTTATTTCTGTCACTTATTCCCAGAGCAAAGGCAGACAAAAGTGGTCAACCGGGAGATTGTACGAGTACTCAAAATCAAGATAGATCATGTGAAGGGAAGTTGGGTGGAGGAATTGTCCAATATCCTTTGACACTTTTTTACCTCGTTTATGGGGGAGAAGTTGTTGTCCGGGTAGAGGTTGGGAAAAAAATCCACTCAGCGAAGCACATACGACAAGGACAATGTCGAACAACAACAAACGGGTCATTCCTCGAACATTTTAAGTCGGTGACCTTGTCTGGAGAAGATTGAAGCTGGTCGAAAACGTCCATAAGTAGGAACCTCAATGGAGCGGACCTTACAAGGTCCTCCGCAAGTTGAGTTCAGGAGCCTAGTATTTGCAAGACCCATATGGAAAAGAACTCGACCGCCCGTGGAGTGTGAATCACCTACAACATTATCGGACTCAAGATCCTTAAGTATCCTTTCTACAAATGTTTTTATTAAAATCCCAAGTATGTGAAAATTACCTATGAATGAAAAAACTCAGACCGACCTCTAACGTGTTCACGTTCCTCCCGAGGTCACGGATTATTCTCCGTTAAAGCGCCGATCTCTCTCCTAATTCAAGGTCGAGACTCTTCGTTAAAGCAACAATCTCCCCCTTGATTAGGAGTCGAGACTCTCCATTAAAGCGCTGATCTCCGCTTGATTTGGGGTCGACCCTCTCTGTTAAAGCATCAATCTCCCCCTTGATCCGGGGTCGAGACTCTCCATTAAAGCACCGATTTCCCCTCTGATTCGGGCTCTCCATTAAATTATCGATCTCTCCCTGATCTGGGGTTAAGGCTCTCCGTTAAAGTAGTGATCTCCCCCTGATCCAGGGTCAAGGCTCTCGGTTAAAGCGTGATCTCCCCCTTGATTCGGGGTCGAAACTCTCCGTTAAAGCATTGATCTCCCTCCTAATTCGAAGTCGAGGCTCTCTATTAAAGCGTCGATCTCCCCCCTAATCCAGGATCGAGGCTCTCCATTAAAGCGTCGATCTTCCTCTTGATCCAGGGTCGAAGCTCTCCATTAAAGCATTGATCTCCTCCCTCCCCTGAGCGGGGTCGAGCTCCTCTGCTAAAGTCAGTCTCATCCCAGAGCGGGGTTGAGCTTCCCTGCACAAACCACCCTTGGCCCATAATTATAGATCAAATATCGCCACGTGAATCAACTCCCCCTCCCCAACGGTGGTCAAGCGCGTCCATTGATCTCGGATCGAAACTAAGCCTTCAACCCCATGTGGATGCTCCTTGGTCGTTAGCGAAGACCGAGGATATCGGGCAAATTTCATTTCAGATTTTTCCGGTCGAGCATTACTTAGGCTACTAGAACTCTCAGAGGAAATTGAAAATTGCGAGACCACAAATATGAAAAAGACATAATGGATGAAAAAAAGAAGACACTGCATTCCATATTAAGAGACATTACAAAACAAAAGGTATTACAAAAAGTTCATACAAAACAGCTAAACAAAATCCTCGAAAGCATTTGGAGGGATGTCGTCATAGATCTTCTCCAGGTTAATGAAGTTGGAATGAAGGTTGGCCGTTAGATGTCCCGCTTCGCGCAGCTGCTAGATCGCCCCCCCCCCCCCCGACTCCAAACTTAAATATTTTGACCGTTCGGGGGCCAAGCTGATCATAAAATTCTTGTGATCGCAAATATTCGACCCTCATGGCCGCCCAGCGCTCCTCCTCTCCCGATCGATAGCTTTCTTGCTCAGTTTTTTTAGTGGTTAGCTCGGCCCTCAGAGCCTCTAGAGTCACATCTTTGGCCACCAGCTCGACAGCTTTCCTGGTCAGCTCGGCCTGAAGGCCTTTTACCTTCTCTTTCCACTCCTTAGCCCGCATCTTCATCTCAACTCGAGCTTCCTCTTTCTTCTACTTCTCCGAAGACGCGCTTGACTTGGCCTATTTGAGGGCCTCCTGGAGCTTGGCAATTTATTTTGCCTATGTTTCCGACCGGGAGTCAATCACTACCTTGGTCGCTCCCAGTTGCTCCAACTGCTTCGCCTTAAGCAAAGCTTCGAAGTGCAGCCTCTCTACCTCCGCCTTCAGCCCTCCCACCTCTTCAATTGGGGGACTTGCTGAGCCTCCAACTCGCTTATTCTATCCCGATGAGAGTGATGTAGGTGAAGGAGGTTAGCAGTTCGGGCAATCACTTCCATTCCCTCAACCCAGACCTGCAATGGACTCACATCAGCAACTTTAAAGCAAATTCTCGCACCTATGCTATGGGATTCTGTTCCTTACACCTGTTAAGTCAGAAACAAAGGAGTTTGTCAGATGGTGGGTGGTTTTACTCTTGCATTCCTCACTCGAAAACGTCTAGGTCCTTACCACCCTACTAGATAACTTAACCATGGCCTCCCTGACCGGTTGACTGGGCCCTTCTCCGCTTGGAGAAACTAGGTTCGAAGGAGGCACAAACCCTGGTTGTGAAGGGAAAGCAGGCTCACCCGATCGGGTGCTCTCATCCTCAATGGAGATGTCTACCTCTTCCTGGACCCTCATCTAATGAGGCAATCGGTGAAGTGTGGAGAGGCGAGGGAGCCACCCCGGATGAACTGGCACCTTGAATCGTCGCTTGGGAATCTTCGGAAGTCTACCCGAAAGTAGGCAGACCAGCGGGATGATGCCTTTTCCATGATGGCCTTGGTGTAGGCTCTCTTGAAGATATCGACATGGGCACCATCGAAGGGCGAGGTAGTGGTAGCTCATCCATTTGGGCCACTATGTCATCGAAAGACCCAGTTAGCTGATCTCCAGCCAACTCAATGGCTCGTTCCTCTAGCTCGGCGTTGGTCAACTTCAGGGTCTGCTAATTGAAACCCTCTACATCGTTTGAGTTGTACAAGAAGAAAATTCTTTATTTAGAAATCATATAAAGCGAAAATTAAGATCTTACCTAAGGAAAATTATAGTTGGACATCAATGGGACTTAGTTCGACAGATGAAGAAGCCCTTCGTCGATCAGCTTCTTGACATCGAACTTCAGGCCGGATAAGATATTTGCGGCCCTCAGATATGTCTCCTCCATTCTGTAATCACCCCAGGCCGAAGCTCGAAACATCTTCATCTGCCACCCAATCGACCACAAGAAATGAGTCGGAGGCTCCACGAACACATACTTGGACTTTCACCCCTTATGAGAGGTAGACATCTCATCCAAAAAGTAGCACCCCGTTTGGTATTAGAAGAAAAAAACCTCAGGCTCCATCTTTTTTAGATAGAAAAAGAAATGAAAGACTCGGGAGTGAGAGGGATGTGATCCAAACGAAAGATGATGATGAACCCACAAATCTAGCGGAAAGGGTTGAGGCCAAATTGTTGGAGGGGAATACAGAAATATTGGGAGAGGGCGGTGAAGAAGGTTGGGAGAGGAAATTGAAGATCCACTTAGAATTGACTGAAAAAGAAAGTCACGCACCGGGATGGAGGGAGATGGGGTCAGTCGATAGGGCTCGGGATTGTCAGCCAATATCTAATCGGGATCTCATACTGACCCTCACCACCTTTAAATCCTCATATGTAAAATCCGACTTTATGGAGGTGTACCACAGGCCAAAAATAGCCCAAGTAGCCATGATTTTACTTATAGACCCTACGGAAGACACCTAACAACTCAGAAGGAGAGAATGAGAAGGTTAAAGCACAGAAGAGGGACTTACAGGTAGATCAGGGTCGAAGAAGATGAAGAGAACGACAATGATGAGAGCAAAGTGCAATGGCAAGGACAAAAAGAGGGTGATGACAAATTTTTCCATGGCCAACCCTAATAAAGCCCTAACCAAGACATCTTGGTTGTCGGATATGAGAAATCAAAAAGGGCGAGATGACATCGGGGATGTCCGATACAATTCTTGAACTGTTGAAATCTCAACAATATCGATGAGGTGACAGTCTCAGAGTGATTGTGCCATGTGTCGGTCATGGATCGACCGACATTATTGGTCGACGCGACAGGGGAAGCGTCATCCTGATACGCCATCATACGTATCCAAGACATTATCGCAGGTTCCTGAGGAGGATGTATTAACTTTATCCATCCACGTCATCCTTAACATTCCGGCCGACCGTAGACACACATTATTAGCGAGCCCGACTAGGAGATGGCAAAATTCAAAATAATAGTCAGGTCAGTTGGACAGTAGCCTCCTTCGTCCAAATTTGAAGGAAAAGCTTATGATATGAGAAATATGGGAGACCCATTTTAAAAGCATAAGTGGAAGTCTCCAACCTCGAAACCTGAGATAAAAGTCAAATAAAAAATTAGCAAGTGTGATATGGGGAATATGAGGGACCCACTTGAAAAGCATAAGTGAAATTCTTCGATCCCGAAAGCTGAGATAAAGTCAAACAAAGAATCAACAAGACAAGAGTGTCCACCCGCTCGGATAAACTTGCTCGGAGAAATCGCCCGGCGAACATGACTCATATTGCCCAAAGAGGTGGAAGTCAATTGACTAAGGCCATCTGATCCAAACGGTCCCCATCCGCCTGCTGCAGACCCTATATCCCGATCGGTTGGACCTAGCAAGTTAGCAGATACCTGAGTGAATAATCCCCGCCCGTCCACCACAGACTCTTCCGCTCGACTAATCTCTAACCACTACTCCCATCAACTGTCAGAATAGGTAGGACTATGAGGTTAACATAACATGAGCCTACTAGTAACTCATAAATATCCAACGTGCAAGGAATGACGAAAGTA
>JBBUKS010485396.1:0-16007 GCA_038050645.1 Hedychium gardnerianum
TGAGTAAATAAAAGAAGACTCGACCAGCAACTCTGGACAAGCATTCCATACGACTTCCGTGCTCAGACACTGCTTCAAAAATTGTTTTACGACCTCGTAATGCTGCCCCGACAACTAGAGCTTGAGCTTTTACTTTGTTAGTTGTCAGTATTATTGTTAATTACTGCATTTCAAGTTCCACATATTTGTTGTAATTATCGTGTTATTAGTGGATTGCTTAGCGAAAGCACTCATTTGGGTGCAAGCCTTGGACTAGCCATCGTCGGGCGGTGAACCAAGTAAAAAGAAAGGTGTTAGTTTGTTTTTGTTTCTCTTTGTTTCTTTTTTGTTATATACTGTTAAGTTTTACGAAAACGTGAAAAAGCGATACGCGCTATTCACCCCCCCCCTCTAACGTTTTTTTTCTTTCGATTTTTTGTTTAAAATTTTTCACCGCAAGTTAGAATTGGTGTAATCACCTTTTCTTACAAAAATCTCATTATTTTTTTATTTTTTATTTGTCCTCGAAATTGGTACAACACTACTCGAGTGAATATTTTTTTCGTTATTCTTCTCCCATACTACTAATTCAAGACCAAGTTTGGTACATTCCTTTTATGTTTTTGTTGTGTGAGATTTTTTTTATGGCCCATCAAGAAGACTATAGTACCGCACGCCCACCACTCTTTTCCGGCGAGGATTTCGGCTACTACAAGGGCTAGATGGAGGAGTTTGACAATAGGTAAACTCTCCTGAGAGGAGTAGGTGAGGACACGTTCCCCGTTAAGGAAACAATAAGCGTCAGTTCGACCTAAGATTTCACTGGAAACTCAAAAGTAAGAACCAGACAGTCCCAAGACTGTCAAACATTATTTATTATATTATATATTTTGTATGTGCTAACTCCGTGATGCAAAAAAAAAAGAAGACTAGAAACTGCTGAACTAGGCACCTGGAAGGATCCAAACGTCTCAAAGGGATTGAGGCACCTTAATTACCTCGACCTTGGAAGGATGAGGTGGCAACCTCTGATTGGTCGGCATATGTCAACAACCAGGCGCCTCAAAAGGATTGTGGCACCTGAGTTGGGATAGACTCGGCAGAGTCAAGTTTCGACCAGATCGAGCCATATCAGCGCTTGAGGCACCTCAAAGGGATTGAAGCGCGTGGAGATGGATAAACAGCAACTAACTCGGATCCAATCAGATCGACTCGGATAGAAGCGCCTCAATGAGAATAGAGACGCCTGGATGAGTAAATAAAAGAAGACTCGACCAGCAGCTCTGGACAAGCATTCCATACGACTTCCATGCTCAGATGCTACTCTAAAAATTATTCTATGACGTCGTAACACTACTGGAGCTCGAGCTTCTACTTTCTTAGTTGTCGGTATTGTTGTTAATTACTGCATTTCAAGTTTCACATATTTGTTGTAATTATCGTGCTATTAGTGAAATCGCCCAACAAAAGCACTCATTTGGGTGCGAACCTTGGACTAGCTGTCACCGGACGATGAGCCAAGTAAAAAAAAAGGTGTTAGTTTATTTCTATTTCTGTTTGTTTCTTTTCTGCTACTATACTCTTAAGTTTTACGAAAATGTGAAAAAACAATACGTGTTATTCACCCCTCCTCTAGCGTTTTTCGATCCTACACAGTCGATTGATGTCCACCATATAGTCGACTAATAGTTATTTTAGGAAGAGATTATGAGGATCTCAAAGATATGAGCATGCCCTTTAGAATGATATTGATCATAGGCTGATGGTGTATGAACAATCAATTATGGTGATGAAGATAAAAGATTATGGGTTTTCTAATCACAAAAGCACAAGAATATTTTGAAAATTTATTTGGGGTTGTATTCCTGGGCCTCTAGAGAGCAATCCCAATCAATTCTGTAGTGATCAAGCGATCAAGTAATCAAAATTTAATCTTTTATTTAAGGCATCTATATTGTTATTGCTTTCATCTACCTTTGTATTTGTGGGTTGCTATAAGAGCAAGGATATTATAAGAGGTTTGTTTACCTCTTAAAGGAATCCAAAGAGATGAAAGTTAGCGGTGTTGCTAGGTTGACCCACCGAAGGATTATAAGCCACGGAGTAAAAATTTAAGGTTATAAACCACGTAAATTCCTGATTTGTGTGCTTGTGTTTTTCTATTTTGAGCATGTACTAAAAAATATAGATAAGCACGATCAACAAAAATCAACAAGAAAGAAAAGAATAGATGAATGGATTATTCATCCCCTCTAGCCACACAATTGGTTCTACAATAACATCCAAAAGGTCAAAGAAGAAGCATCTGGATAGGAACATGAAGGCCACATGGGATAATCCCAGCTCTTTATTCGAGGAATCCAACCTTAGGACACTTTTTGCACTATCGAAGATCTATAAATGTTCTTGTTCATCCGAAGGCGAAGTAGGGGCCACTTATACAAAATGCAAGGCATTTAGGGCATTTAAAGATGTAGTTTCTTCCTCGTCAAAACAAGGAAACATCATGACAAAGGGGACAAGACAGTTATGCTTCAGCCGACATCGTGAGTGAGGTAAATTCTTCCTCATAAGAAGATGAATTGGTAGTATTGGTGAATTCTGAGAATTGATCCTTATATAAAGGACATCATTGTTCTGAAACTTTCTTTATATGTTATTTTTATATACCTAATTTAAACATATTTTCAATCATAAAAAAGAGATTGTTGGAATATTCGTCCCATTATGCAATTTGTAAATAATTATTTTGATGAGTCCAACAAAGAGTTTAAGTTATACTTGCTACCATATGAAATATGTGTGTGCAATTGTGCATGATCTACCAAATATATAGGTTTACTTGACATATCTAATTTTTTTTAAGAATCAACTTGTGATTTCATAAACAGTAACAATTGCTTAATAAAATCTTCTTAAACAAGTGATTCTTACAAGGTGGTTGATGGATCGCTGGCTCGAGATCTATTGAAATGGAAGAAGGATGGTGTGAGCATTCGAGAGTCTACAAGATAAGGAGTAATGAAGCACAATTGAGTTGAGGAGGTGAACTACGAAGGCATGAAGGATGGCACGAGGAGAGAATCAAAGTCTTAATACATTGAGAGATGATTAACTTGACAAGGGGAGACCTCAAATCTTGGAAAGACTCTACGAGAGCTATGAGTTGAGTGACCTATATACAAGGGACTTGGGTGGATGTCAGCATAGGCATACTTGACCTTAGATGTGGTTAAAATGAGCCGATTGGTATCAAAAGCTACATGATTGGTGGTTGAAAAACTCAATACCCACAATAGAAAGTTTGTCAGTTAACTACCCTATTGATAATCCATATTTAGACATATTATTTTATGCTCATACTTCACGTTTTAATCTTCTCAAATGATATCATATTTCATGAGCAAGAGTTTATTTTGAGCTTCATTTCATTTCCTTTCTAATTGATAATATTATTTCTAAAATGTGAGTGTATCTTATTTTGTAGGGCATTAGAGGAGGCATCAACCAAAAGCTTGATAACGAGCATTTTAATACATTATTTTAATTTTTATATTTAATATTTTTATTCTTTCATATGGTTAATTACTGATTTATATCATGTATTTACAAGATGAAATTTGTTATAGTCTTAATATAATTTTATCTAAAATTATGCATCTTATTTTTGTAATTGTTGATGGAGATTTAGAGTCATCTAGATTCTTCATCCAAATCTAGAGATCAAGTCATCTAATGGTTAAGAGAGCATCCAAGAAAAAAAATATCTCCTATGTTGATCGAGATTCAAGGCATCCAATAATTCATCCTTAGTCCACGGGCTTAACCCATCCAATTCTCAAGTCTCAATGGATCTGAATCCTTTTCTTACTGGTCCGTGAAGCATCTTAAACCCGGATCCACTCAAACCTAATGGATCTCTACCTCATCCTAAAATCTGGTATGTTGATTAAAATCAACGTCAATCGATGGTCAAGGGAGAAGCCTAATTTTTTATCCCGAATCTTCTTTCTATTCCTCGAGGACGGTGGAACGGGGACGCCATTTATCACCCGACGCCAAGGCCAAGCTTCGCGGCGTCCTCGCCTTCACCCTTCTCCCTCACGATCGTTGGCCACTCTCTCCACCACCGCCTGTCGGCCCACATCCCTCCTCTCTCTCCATCTCTTCTCATCCATCAACCAACTTCTTCTTCTCCACCAAGCCGCCGCAAGTTCTTCTCCATCAAGCTCCACCGCCGACCATCCAACATCTTCCATCAAGCTCCGGATCCATCTCGAATCTCTGCCGATCCATCATCTTCCTCTTCGGGCTAGAAGAGGGAGATCCGGCCACCATCTTCACCTCCGACCACTTCTCTTCAGGTTAGAAGAGATGGAACCGAAGCTCCATCTTCTCCACCGCAACTCCTCTTCAGTTTAGAAGAGGGGAGCTCTTCCTCCACCTCCGATAGCCCCCCATAGCCCTCTTTCCTCTCCTCTTTGGGTTAGAAGAGGAGAAGGCAGCACCTTCATCATCTCCGACCATCTCTTCCTCGGGTTAGAAGAGAAGGAACTGAAGCTGCATCCCTCTCCCTTCTCTTCAAGTTAGAAGAGGAGGAGAGCTCATCTTTAACACTTCTGAATAGCAGCCACCTTCGCAACTCCAGCCCAACTCCCTCTCTTCGATTTAGAAGAGAAGTTTGCTCCACTCCTGCAAGCGCCACACCCGAAGCTCCATCGATCCATCACCAACTGCATCATTCTGATCAAGGGAGAAGTCTCATCCGCCACTTGGATTTATTTTCTTACGTGTTGGTCATTTCTTTTCATGTGTTGATTTGCATGTGTGATTGTTGAGTGTTAATTGATGATGATACGGGTGGATAGGTCTGGGTCCCACTAAACATCACTGAATGGAGCCACGTGGCGCTCGGTCAAGTCAAGGTCGAGCCACGTCACCGATCGGGCAAGGTCGCCATCCATCCCTGACCGGACATATAAAAACCACGACCGGAGAAACCCCAGGATCACTGATCGGGGGTCTCGCCATTCATCCCCGATCGGACGAACTCACTCCCGCTCGTGTAAAGCGACCCAGTCTGGGATTACTCTTTTAACCCCGACCGGGTAAACTCAAGGAGCACCGATCGGGGTCTCACCATTCATTCCCGATCGGACAAGTAAAACCTGCAACCGAATAAACACAAGTATCGCCGGTCGGGGTCTACTCCTCAGCGCCCCGATCGGACGAGTTAACTACAGCTCACACAAAACGCACCGGTCGGAGACTAAAGCCCGACCGGATAACTAAAGCGCGTCCCTGGGGGAACATTTTCTTCTCCGACCGGGGCACGCCGAAGCCTCCGATCGGGGCCACGACTAGTGCAACCCGATCGGATTAAGGATCCCTTTCAGCTGACCGGAGGACCTTGGTAAAATGCTCCCCGGTCGGACATGTCTCTCTCTTGCGTGTGGAAGATAACTTCGACGCTCCTCATACGACCGCGACACTCCCTATTGGTACGACCAAGGGTCATGCTGTCAGAACACTCCCAGTAGTACCTCAGGCACATCCCCGAAATTCAGGGAACGGCGGTACTCCCAGGTCAGGACATGCTCGACCAAGCTGCCAAAGCATGCGCCATTAATGCTAGCCGTACATACTCTTGAAGGTTATATAAAGGGTTCAACGCCGCTACAGTAAGGGGGTCTTTTTACTCTCACTCTCGTGTTTTCAGTTCTTTTACCTCCGAGCCATCTTACCTGACTTGAGCGTCGGAGCGGGATCCCCAGGCTCTACGGCTGGAGCTCTCAGCTAACCCTCCGTCCCTCTCTTTGGTCTGCGCAGGCATCCGACCAGAGACTTGAAGCGGCAGATCAGCGGTGCAACACCGATCAGAGTCAAGTTAAGCAGGTCAACCAGATCACTCCACTCTGCGGTCATCTAGTCAGCGGTTCGGCTTTCCAGCGGATCATCCTCCAGTCTCCGCGCAGGATCAACTACCATATTAAAGTGGCTTATGTTTATTCTCTTCATCCAGATTTGTCTTGACAATTGAAATTGCTAGTCGCTGATAGTTACCTGAATTTTCTTTTCATTTGAAAGAAGGCCCAAGATGTGCCCCATTCATTTTTCTGAGTACCCATTGAGTTTTTTCATATGTTAACTTCATATGAGTACAAAATTGGAAACAGAGACTCTAAAATATTTCATCTGACTGGACTGCAAGTTAATATCTTATTAATTTTTGTTGTATGTTTAGACCAGGGTTGACATTGCCAAGGATTCAATATATGTTAATGGGAACCGCTTATCCAAGAAACTACCTCCTAAGTTATATTTTGCTCTCAACAAGCCAAAAGGGTTTGTATTTTTGTAGTTTAATTTTTGTAAAAGTTGCATTTTTTTTAATGGCATTGTAACTTACCTATGTCTGTTACCTTTTGCCTAATGTAGTTTGTATTTATGGGCATCTAACTAATTCTTGAAAATTGCAGTTATATTTGCTCAAGTGCAGATGACTCTAAATCAGTCATCTCCCTCTTCGATGATTTTTTGAAAAAATGGGTATGTGTATTTTGATTATTCTTTTATATGGTTTGGAGCATGATACTCAATATTATGATTTGGATTATAAGATCTCAGGATCATACTATGCAGATCGACTTAAACTATCAGGATCCTAGGTAGAATTTGAATCAGGCTAGATTCTTGTGAATTTATGATCTAATCCCATACTTCTTAACCGTTCTTATGTTGGATCTCGATTCCAATAACCTTAACTGGATGGAATAATTTACTTTATTATAGATATTTTACAGCTCAATATTTAATGAAAGTACCCCATTTTTTCATGTCATTTCATTTGAGAAAAGCTACATATGAGATTCTTTTAACTTCCAACTTGAAAATCTCTTTTTTAAATTCTGCAATTATCATATATTGTATAATGATCATGCATTTCAAAAGTTACTACTTATTACATAAATATACAACACGGATTATTGTGATATTATAATTATAAAGTATAAAATGTTTATATCTCTTTTGCTATAACTATAAATTATAATGATGAAATATAGTTCTAAAACAATATTTTAATTAAACTCTAAAACTCAACTCACAAGCTTGCGCTTTGATCTTATGTTCCAAAGATTGTAAACTTATAAACCCCTCGCTATTCCTAGATAGGATCTCAATTATGACAACCTTCATTTGGCCTAGGATTAGTTTACTTATACAAGTTCTCATAAGCCACCACAATGTGCTGCCTGTTGATGTTCTCTTCCTTTTCCTTTCACCTCCATTTATTTTTCACATTTCCAATTTTGCAGATTAAGTCAAATTCAGGAATACCCAAGCCACGATTGTTCACTGTTGGACGCCTTGATGTTGCAACAATTGGCTTGATTATTGTTACTAATGATGGTACAAAAGTTGTGGCATCATAGTTGTGTTACTCTCTTTTGTATTTATTGTTATTTATTTGAAGTTGTATAATGGATTTTTATTCTCAGGTGATTTTGCTCAGAAGATTTCTCATCCATCATCTGAACTAACCAAAGAGTATGTTCAACCTACATTGTCTTTTACTTTAAGACAGTACATATCTACAATTGATGTTTCGTAAAATGTTTTCAAAGTAAAAAAGGCGAGGGATAGTTCAGGTATGCTTGGTAAAATATTTGGTAAAATGTTTTCAAAGTAAAAAAAGGATATTTTGTTAGATTATGGCACAATTAAGTATAGTATAGCCGATCCCATTTAGTGTGATGAAGGCTTGGCTGATGTTGTTGTATGGTACAATTATTTATAGTTTGAAAATTAATACATGAAGTCAATGTACTAGAAATGAAAATATTGAGATGTGTGTGTTCAATTCACTATAACAAAAAAAGTGAACAAAATGTTAAGTGTGACTAGATGTAGCTCTAATAGATGATGATAAAATGAGATAGCTAAGATAGGCAAATTAAATCAATTAAAGACATGGACCAGGGACCAAAGAGAACTCTATGTGATATAATTAAAAGACATTTAAATGACCTAGGTAACCTTCTCCTAATAGTTGGGAGATACTTCTCTGTAGCTTTAATTGCATACTTAGTGGTATAACTAGAAACACTGTTAGGTTAGTTGTCTGATGGAACTGTAGTCGTCCAAATAAGAAGTTCTTCATCATGGTTTGTAATGGTCTAAATTTTTATGCTGTCAATGATATACCATCGGGAACAATCTGACCAATAGAAAGAAAAAATGTATTTTTCAATTGCATGTGATCCTAATGCCTTTACATTCCAATTAGTAAAAACCAAGTCTCCTCAGACAATGTCTAACTTATCCTGATTTTTTTTTTAAACTTAGAAACAATCTATGAAAATTTATATACTGCATTAATCAACCATTTTTAGCTACCTATATTTTAATCTTGGTTATTGTTGCAGATATATAGCAACAATAGAAGGTAAGGTCAATAGACGGCACCTTGTAGCTCTAAGTGAGGGTACCCAAGTTGAAGGTGTACACTGTGTACCTGATTCTGTGGAACTATTGTCAGCCCAGCCTGATGCTTCAAGGCCTCGAATTCGATTAGTGGTAAATGTGCCTTAAATCTGTAGACAAATGATTCTAAAGCAATCTTGCACTAGTGCTGCATGTTGATGTAGTGAATTTCTTTCGCAATAAACATATATTTATCAATTTGCTATTGTATTTTCTGCCTTTAGATTTCAATAGGTAAGAAAATAACGATGCAATGGTCTATAGGAATAGTTGTATGATTTCCAATGAATTCATATGCAATGAAATTAATTATTCATATACTTGGTTACAAACTCCCATTGAATTGAGATTCCGTAATCATAAGGAGAAACTACTTATTTTACTCCAAGATTAACTTTTCCTCTGTTATTTTTCAACAAATGTTTATTATTACTCTATTCAAGTGTTGAATGGCTGGGCACTCAAGGACTGGGCAGATGGGTGGGACTTGTACAGGCTGGTAGATTTCTTATAATTGTTAAAACTATTATTTGTCTATTACTTGCATTCCTACAAATCAACCATACAAATTCAAATGAAATATTTTATTTCATTCCAAGAACCACACAAAAGAATAATTAGTGGTATTCAATTTCTTGTCTATTCTAAATTGCTATTCCATTTCTTCTCTAGGAATTTCTAGTTCTTCTCTATTCCATTCCTTCTCAATTCTTTAGCTTACAGAAGTCTTATTTAAATGTGAGGATATTGATATATTAATCCTCCTTATGTTTAATTTTGTTATCAATATGATTTATTCTATATGTGTCAATTAAGATCCTTCTTTTGAGATACTGCTAGGTACATGAAGGGAGAAATCATGAAGTGCGAGAACTCGTAAGAAATGCAGGGTTACAGGTCTGTTTGTAACTTAGACTCTCTTGCACACCAGAAGACTAATTATAGAGAATGCTCAAGACACACTGTTGGCTAATCCACTATTTTTCTTATCTCGATAGCTTTATTCGCTAAAACGTGTGCGAATAGGTGGATTCAGGCTTCCATCAGATCTCGGGTAATTCACACTTCTTGATACCTTTTGTTTCTAGTTTGTCCTCGCTATTTATACTATCAAATACACACTTCTTATATCCCCTACCCAGTTATGAGGTATAAATCTCTTCTTTGATTTTTTGATTAGGCTTGGGAAGTATGTTGAACTTAAACAATCTGACTTCAAGTTGTTTGAAGTGAAGAAGTGAACACTCCAAAGAATGCCAGGATAGCATCAGATTTGAACACATGACGCCTCGGTTTGCCTCGAATAAACTTTTAGCTATTTGACATGCGACCTCCATCTCCATGTTTGATCTAGTCTAGAATGACAGTGGAATGAGATGCTGGTAAGACAAAACCGTGGATCAATGTCTTAAGAGAAGATGAACACTTGGTTTCAATGCTGCTCTATCGTTTGTTCATCGTGTAGTGATGAAGTGATCGACAATCAAACTCGCTCGCTCGTTCGCTCGGGAGATTATGATTACCAAAAGTGTTTTTTTTCTCGTAAAGCTGATGTATATGTTGAACAGAAATGCCTATGATATTGTTGTTTCTTCAGATTAAGTATAGCATTATAACTGAATAATTCTATGATCCAAATTATTTCACTTTAAAGTAAAATGACTGGCATTTTTATAGATTATATTTTGCTATTTTTTGATTTTGTTCTTTGTGATAAATGATTTTATTCATTTATTATGTGAGAGATTGAGACATACTCAATATGTTAACAAGGAGGTGGTCTTGCTTACCTGTAAATTAATACTATAAGTTTATCTTCTCCAGTTGCCTCTGTGTATTATTAATATAAATATTTAGAAACCAGTTTAATCAACAAATCAGAGTGGCGCAGCGGAAGCGTGGTGGGCCCATAACCCACAGGTCCCAGGATCGAAACCTGGCTCTGATATCTTTTTTCCCTTTATAAACTAAATTTTGCTCTTTTTGATCCATTTGCATTGATTTGTCGGCCGAAATTAGATCTAATTTATCGTCGAAATCCGACGCCTTGGCGAGGTAATCCATCAACGATGTTCTACTCTTCTCGTTCCGATCGAAATCCCATTGTCTGCTAAAGAGATGAAATAGGAGGCAGCTGCCGAGGGCTCAGCTCTCCATGGTCTTCTCTACTCACTCTTTTTGTTTTGATCGGAAATTGTTTAATCATTGGGCTTTAATCAAGTAGCCCAACCCAGCAATAAAGGATAAGAGGACGGTGCCACTCCTTCATCCTTCCTCTCGCCGCGGGTTTCTTCGACGTCGGAGGGAAGGCGCAATGGCAGCTCTGGCATTGCCTAGCTTCAAGTTCGCATTTTGTTCGAGAATACCTTCGACTTCCCAGGAAAATTTCATATTTGTACGCTGCTTTTTCTCCTCTTACGTGGCTTCTTCTCCATTGCTCTCATCGCCTCTGGACAGACCCTCTGCTATTTCCTTAAGACGGCACAGATCCCTGCCTCGAGCATCATCCGAAGGTGATTTAACTTCTCAAGATCACATCTTTTCATGTGTGTTTTTTTTTAAACGATTTCCCCCCTTCCACTGGATTCCTGCATGCTAATTTATGAAATATGGTTGTGGGGAGAGAGATAAATTGGTAGCTTTTAGTTCAAGCATCGTCAATGGAAACTTAGAATCATAGTGACTCAAGAAAAAAAATGAAGAAATAGTTTTGTCATCTAAAGGATGTATGCTTACTCTTTAGTACAATTCAACTTTCTGTAGCACTTTTCTGATCCAAGTTTTAGTTCGTTAATAGTTAACCTCTCCATTACGTTATCGAGTTTTCTTGTTATTACTTCTGGGTCACCTCGGCTTGAGCACACGAGTGGTTCCATTGGAGTTCTCTAATTTACCATTGCCTGTTGGATTTTGTGCTCACCATGAACTGGGTGAATCTAGAGCAATATATAGCCAACTTTGGCGCACTTCTCCTCTTCTCCCTTTTAACCCAAAGGATGCTGACTTTGCATGCCATGTTGACATTTTTTTCTTTATGGCAGTAGCACCAAAGTCGAACCCAATGGCTTATTGCACAACCGTCTCATGTATTAACAAATTTTAGAAACAACTATGTCTGGCATTTACATCCATATCTGTGTCACATGATCGTAGCCAAGTCCAAGTAACGTAGAAAGCCCTTTTTTAAGTCAGGGTCAGGTATCCAATACGTTAGAACGAAGGCAAACGAAAATTTAAAGTAACATAGCTTCTTGCCATATGTGGAAGGTCATGTACAACCAAAAAACCACATTTCCACGTCAAGGTGAGTTGGACCGTAAACCATGTTCAAACAACAATTCAACTGAGAACCTAAGATTCCTTGAAGACTACTAAACTTTCCATGGCCCCGTGGAGGTGTCATTGCTTGTTGTGGTTTATTTAAAGAAAAGTATGAGGGATTTATAAAATAATATCTCTTAGGTGGTAAACTGTATTCTCTCTTAAAGAAATATTTCTTGTCCTATCATTTTCCATTTCACTGAGGAGCTAATGGCATTTCATGATTTACTTAGTTTGTATGCTTGTGTACACTAACAATATTTTTTTGAGCCTTGCAGGTGTTCCAGCTGAATTGGCTGAAGATTCTAAATTTGTTCCCTTAAATGCTGATGACCCCATCTATGGCCCCTCGGTGAGTTTCCAGCAGATGCACTCATCAATAAATATATCGGGCTTTATAATCACCATTGTTTATCACCTGATTACCCTGTCTTGCTAGATTCTATTTTGTGAAATATAATTAATAAACTTTTTTTTTTTGTGAAAATTCCTGCGGGTTCATCATCTTCCTTGTGAACATGTACAAATACAAGAAAATTATTGATTGGACACAGCCATCTATTGAACATATACAAGACAAGGGTGGTTTTTATGACCTTTTCTTTTAATTCAATTATCAGCAATTTTTTGTTTTTTGAAAAGGGAATAATCAACATATTGAGATAAAGATAGTTCTGGAATCTGATATATTGCTCTTAAACTTTGCGTTTTGATAGCTGATCCTTATTAATTAGATTCTGAAGCATGAACAAGTAGTCTTTGTTATCAGCTGAAATTTTTTTTGGAGTTAGTTATCCAGGTTGTTGATAATGACTAGTACCTTTATTACTGACAGCACTCACCCCATTGATATTTTTTGATGTTTATATGTTTTGGATAATCAAATGAAGCATTTGATAACTGACTTATTTCTAGCCAAGTAAAAAAAATATATTTTTTTTCTATGATGTGAATATGTTGCAAAAATTGGCACTTGACAACTGACATAATAACAATTACCTCTCTTAATTTTGAATTATGTTCAACACCAGATTCAAATGCATGCTCTGGCAATCTCATTGGTTATCTTAATTTTATAAAGTCTTAATACTTTGAGTAGATTTTTTTATGTCTAGGCTTTGCTGCTGGTCGGATTTGAAGCAGACGAAAAGGAAAAGGTATTCTTCCCGTCTCTCTTTGAAACTGAAGTATTATAGAGCAAATGGATCTAAATTTGTTTTTTACTTATACAGATTCAAATGTTTCTAAAAGAATTTGACGGGGACTTTTTAAAGGTAATTCTTTGCAACATAATCTTTTTTTTCTTCTGTGTTTGTAGGTGTTATTTATTAAAATCTCGACCTATGCAATTTCCTTTTTGAACGAATAAGAGATGCCAATAATCAATACTTCTTCTATCTGCGTTTCAAGCAGTTCACACAGCAGTGCTTAACTTCAGTTATCCTCAACGAACTTCGAGTATAGCTTTTTTTGTGCTTATAACATGTTTATTCTAAACGTT
This sequence comes from Hedychium gardnerianum, assembly GCA_038050645.1. Classification (NCBI taxonomy): domain Eukaryota; kingdom Viridiplantae; phylum Streptophyta; class Magnoliopsida; order Zingiberales; family Zingiberaceae; genus Hedychium; species Hedychium gardnerianum. The sequence goes on from JBBUKS010485396.1 coordinate 13,286, forward strand.
TGTCTGTGGTGTCAACTCCTTAATATTTGATAATATTACCAGTGAACGTGAATAAAGAATCAACAGAAGAGTAGTATCAAACCTCCTTTCTTTTTTCCAATTGCAATGCGCCCATCAAATTAAACTAAATGTACCTGCCATATAAAGGACAAAAGGAAAGGGTTTTCTTAAAGGATTCCTTCCCCTCATGGTTTTGGGAAAGTACTTCATCTGATTACCTAGCCCAAAAAGTCCAGGAAAGTGGAGTTGTAGGATTTGATTTGAATCACGATCTTTTTCTGTGGCTCATCGCACTCATCCAGTCATTCATTTCTTCTTGTTGGTGACAGGTTATTTATTGCACAGAGGATATGATCGAGAAGACGGTATGGGATGCAATGCACACTGAGCAAGTCCACTTAGATGATGTGAAGGTGATCCACCATGATTCTCCATATCCAGTTCTTCGTGGGCAAGTCGACAGTGCCCTGTTAGTATGCAAATGTTTGCAATACAACCTAAAAGATGGAGCTATAAACTTTAGAATATTTTACCCTCGATTTTCATAATTCTTTCCGAGGTAGTCCTACATTACCTAAACCTGATTAAAAAAAAATTACCCTTGGACATTAACATATTAATCAAACAAGCATACACACTTCCCTGAATCCTATAAAGTTTATACTTTGCTGAACATGATTGTTATGGATCGAGATTTTTTAGCTTACTACTTATCACAATGTCAATATTCTCTTCATCAGTACATCGTCCGACATTATTGCACTTGTAACTGTCTTCATCAAGCTTTTTCTCTCAACTGCAGATTGCTAAATCTTTGCCCAGATTGTGCATTTTATCAGGATTAAGTGGAGAGGAGATGATAATGTTCATCGATGCATTTCCAGAAACTGGTACCCATCCCAATGCTCAAAAACTGCTCCATATTTGTTGCTTCTCGTCGAAATTATTTCATTCGAAAGTCCGAAATGAGTTCCAAGACTCGACAATTTATTTACCCATACAAAAAAGATTAGAGAAGAGAGAAACCTTTAGCATATTTCACTTATCCAAAACGTTCGCATTTGCTCCATACTTCATCATCCTCACATTTGGCTTGTTCTCCAGGGTTGCAACCAGCTGTTTTTGCCGCACTTGTTCCAAACAGTGCCGATAAGCTTCTCCGAGAAGTGATCGATGAAATAATCGGGGATCACGAAATGCTGGTTTGTTACTATACCTTTTTTCTCTCATGTAAACATCTAAAATTTGCATAGCTACATTCATGTTTCATAACATTTCTGATTTCTGCAGGTTGGGAAGCAGTCCGACTGAGTTTTCCCTGCAAGAGAAGTCTCAGGCTGTGTAGATGTAAGGATTCAAAACCTAATATAGTAGTTCTTTCGTTCAATTCAAATTTGCATTCTAGTTCTTTTACAATCTTAATATAATTGGTTTTTAAAAGATTCTTAACATAATCGTTTATTAAAAATCCAAAAACCAATGTATTTTCTATGATCATCAGCGTTTTTAGATCCCTACAAGTGAGCTAGGCTTGTGCTAGGTGTTAACTGGACCGGAGCTGGCCCACTGGATTAGCATAGTCCATGAACTTTTTTTTATATACAAATTTATTTTTACTGAATTAAGATTTACAAGGATGAGAGTTGCAGAGATGAGAATGTTAAGATGGATGTGTGGACATATATAAGGATGGACAAAATAAGAAATGAGAGTATTAGAGAGAAAGTCGGAGTAACATCTATTGAGGGAAAATTCCGAGAAACACGTTTAAGATGGTACGAACATGTACTTAGACGATCAATAAATGCCCCAGTTAGACGATTTGAAACAATGACAAATACAAATATCAAACGAGGAAGGGTTAACAACAATAAACAAGATAAAATTTATTTAAATATAAATGATGATATAGTAAGGAATAAAACTCAATGACGTAAAAGGATCCATATAATCGATCTACTCGATTGTTATTGTTATTAATTATATGTAAATAATAATGAAAAAAAATATGACACATGCAGCAGGAATCCCGCTGACATGCAACGGGAATCCCGTTGCATTAATTGATTCTTGCATTCCACGTTTTTTCTATTTTTTTTTTAATACATAATCCTCTGTGATGAGTAAAATTGTGAGAAGCGATGCTGCGAGAATAAGAGAAAGAGTTCTAGCGCATTGATCATTCTTTAAATTAATAAATTTATTTTTATAATTTATTTTTTTATATTAATTTTAAGATAAATCGATGAAAATATTGAGAATAAATATTTTATTTTTTACTATCATAAAAATAAAGAAGAGCTTTCAAAGAGAGTGAGGCTGCGAGAAGCTAGGAAGAGCAAAATTGTGAGAAAACAGATAAAAAAATTTAATTAATAAGTAAAAAATTTTAATTTTATTATTATGGAGATAGTAAGTGAAATTAATTTAACAGTATTTAATATTAATTAAGGAAATTTTGAGACTTTCCATGAGAGATTTAATTCACATCATTTGATAAATTTTGTCTGTCATTACTTTGTACTCTATTTCGTCACTAGGTTGTGTCACCATCTTCTTCTTTTTTTCGCTTTTTCATATTACAAGGATATCTCTACATATGCAAAATTCTAAGGTGGATCTTCTATTAATATTTGATCCAAAACAGTATGCATTTGTGAATGAATTAATATTTTAAGTGTTCATGTATTTTATATAGTAAGTCTTTTTCTAGAGCTTCTTT
>JBBUKS010485453.1:0-16003 GCA_038050645.1 Hedychium gardnerianum
CAACAGTCTAACTTTAACCTTTGGTCATACATCAAAACCTTAGGGTTTGACTTGTAGTGCAAATTGCACCAACACATACTCTAAGTTTCCGAATAATTTTCAAAATCGTAAAAAGATAAAGATTTTTAAAACACGTGATTCACCCCCCCTCTCACGTGCCTTCGATCCTACACAGTCGACCGAACACAAATCTTATCCCGAAGAGACAGCATCTGGACGGAAAGTTGGGCTGATTCAGAAGGATCAATTGACCGATAATAGAGGATCAGTCAACCGATAAAATTCAAATCGTGAAAACTGATCCCGAGATCAGTGGATTGGATCAGGTTCACATTCACTATAAAAAGAGGGGTGTCAAAGCTCAAAGTACAATGAAATAATTCAAAACGCTCCTCTCGACTTTCTACGCAAAAGAACACGCTCAAGCAACATTCTGCGCCGAGATCTTCACTAGCACTCAAGCCAGCATCATCATCATTGCCGGGAATTGATAGTGTAAAATTGAATGCACGTGAGAGGGGGGAGTGAATCACGTGTTTAAAACTAATTCTTATGTTTGTAAAACTTGTTCGAAAAATAGAGCACTCAACGAAAAAAATACTTAAACTAAAAACAGCGAAAAGAAAGTACTCGATTGGTTTTACTTGGTTCGGAACCTTCGCCAACTCCTACTTCAAGTCCTACAACCCTTTTGGATTGTATCATTGAGCAATCCACTAAAAATTTTATTCGAGAAACCTTCGAAAAAGTAATCGATCACAATATGAGGGAAGTGTAACACCCCTACACTTCTCTATGCAATAACATAAATAAATAACTTAAGTTCGTTACCACCACTTAATAAATGAACGATGAGAAGCATAAGTGTTGGTGAGGATCTTGCTGCAGAAGTTGATTTCGGCGTTGATTCGACGCAACAGGATCGTAGTATAGCAGTTTCAGAGCCCGGAGTAGTAGTATGATCAAGAATCAGCGTTCAGAAGTTGTATAATTTGCTTTGGTCGAGATGTTCTTTTATGCTGCAATGGGAGCACCTCCAACGCTCCGGGGCGCCTCCAACACTCCGGGGCATCTCCATTGAGGCTAATCTGATTCGAATAACCCGCTGCTTATCCACTCCGAGGCACCTCCGAGCACTCCAGGACGCCTCCATCAACTCCGCGCGTCAATAGTGCTTATCCAAACGTTGAGGTGCCTCCAGCGTTGTGGCGCCTCTAGCGCTGAGATGCCTCCAGCGCCTTTGTGCTGAGGCTGAATTTTGCTTAACTCCTGCAAAATACGTTAGTACAAAATACCTGCAACAAAAGAGTTAACATATATAATTAATGCTTGTAATTATGACTTAAATCCTGTCTTACCACGACAAGGATTTAATCATGGTCTCAACTTAGAATTCCATTTTAGACCTAAGTTGGACCAGTGCCTAAGTCTCTATCGGGGACTCGTCCTCACTGGATTCGCTCCTCTATATTCTTACCTTACTTACCATTTGTCGAGTAATCTCTTCGACGTCTGACCTCTGACCCACTAGGTCTTTCTTTCGGAATCTCATATCCGGACTTCAGCCAATCGTCTGGTTCTCTCTAACCCAATTGGACTTCCTGCCAACTGTCTAGTCCTCTCCGACCCAATTAGACTTCCTTCCAGAATCGCACATCTGAACTTCAGTCTGGTGTCTGGTCTTCTAGATTCGTCAAGTTAATTAATCTGCACACTTAGCTCAACTTATTAAATAACAACAATCTAATTTTAATTTGTTGTTATATATCAAAATATATGATTAGATTATTAGTGCAAACTACACCAACAGATAGTAATCAGGAACTAATAGTAGTCTTTTTTAACTATCACCTCTATTTTTTTTATTTGACTTTTCCGTTACACGACACCTCTTTAATTACTCCTGTATCAATATTTATTATAAAAAATATAATACACTACTCTTTTTATCTTTTTTTTTCAAAAAAAAAACATCATTTTAATGATTCTAACAAACAAGGGCCCTTTCGATCACTTTCTTGTTTATTTTTTTCCCCTTCTTTTTATCGACAATGAGCCTATGAATAATGGAAGTTGATATAAAAATTCTCATTACATACAAGCTGAGTTTGGTTGAGTTTGTGTCATGCCCGGTCCACTCGGTGATCCACTCCTATCCAGTTAAACCCGTGAACCAAATCAAGCTCATCCCAACACAATGGAGTCAAGTCAAGTCTTGAAGCACTCGGTTTGTAGAAACTCCACCCAACTCGGTTATTATCTGAACTAGTTATCCACGTATTTTGACTAAAATACCTTAATGACCATTAAATGTCTAAATTTATCATCTAAGGATAAACTCTAACCATCAAAAAGGTTTGAAATTACCTCGGATACCCATATTGTCTCTCGAGCATTCATGGTTTAATTTCAAATTACAATATATTATAAGATATTTTCCTCCCGCGAAATGAAAAACTTGAGATATCAGACTATTGGGTCACCTGTCACTTGCTCTTTCGAATTTACTCTCGTGGTCGATGAAAAATTATAACATCGAAAAGAGAGCTAGAGGAGGGGGAGGGGGTGAATAGCGCATGTCGCTTTTTCACTTTTTTAAAAACTCATTTAAGAGATAGCAACGGAAATAGAAAAGAAGAATAAATACAAACGACATTTTTTTTTACTTAGTTCACAGCCTATACTGCCAAGTTCACGACTCGCAGTCATTGACTACTTCCGATAAGCAATCCACTAAAAACCTTCTCTTCCAAATAATAATTTGAAGGCAAAGATCATCTTTACAAAAATATGAGGAACGATAACATGTTTATAGTTCCTTACAAGTTAAAGCACAAGAAGACAATTAAAAGAACAATTATACTGACAACTTTAAGATCCGAGATCGAGCATGATTGTCAGAGAAGAACATCGGCGTTATGTCAAAATTTCAGAGCAAGACGAGAGTAAGAAGTCGATAGCAAGTGTTTTTCTGAGGCTGCTATTCGCAGCTTCTTTTATAGGCGCTTACGGTCACTCGTATAGCCTCCAGGCGACCCTAACTAGGCCTTATCCAATCCGACTCCGTCATGATTTATCCTTCTCTAGTCGCTCGATCCTCCTGATTCTGGTCAACTTTCAAAATCAAGTCTTTGCATCACAATGTTAACACAATAATAATATAACACGAATTTAGACAGTTACAATTGTTCCAATCTCGACTTGGGATTTCTAGTGAAATCTTTTTGTCAAATCAACGCCTACTGTCCCCTTAATAGAAATGTGTCTTCACCATTCTTCTTTCGGAAGAATCTCTAAACTCAAGAGAGTTTACTTGACTCGTCAAACATCTTATCCTCCATATCTGTTTGAACTTCCTGCTTAGCATCCGATTCTCTGATCCCAAGACTTCCTTTCGATTTCTGATCCTCGCTGACCCATCGACTTACTAGACATTCAGTCTACTAATCTGTCTAGTCTTCCCGCCTGGTGCCCTCGATCTACCAAGTTTTTCGTCTTGCCTAGTATCCGGTCTACCTACTAGAACTTCCAACTGTCTAGTATCCTGTTTAGCTGATCTATTAGAACTTTTGTTTGCCTAATCGTACTAAAACTTTCACTTATATATTTTTACTAGGATTTTTTGATTGAGTTACCTGCTAACTTGATCAACATCATTAGATAAAAATAAGTTTAACTTTAAACTTTTGTTAACATTAAAATCTAGGTTCAATTATCTGATACTTCTTGTATTAACAAAAATTTCTATGAGAATGAATTGATTATCTCTAAAATTAATCTATTCAACAAATTAAATATTAGATTAAAAAAAAGAAAAAGATTTGAAATTGTCTACGGTTTTGACAGTCAATTTAGACCGATTAAGTCAATCAAGGATACAAAGCAATTAACATGCTTAGGCTAAAACACTTACATGTTAAATTACAAAAATAGAGAATAAAAAAATAGAGTATCGATCTTTTTATGTAGAGCCTGAAACATCTAGATTACCCCATTCACCTCTTATTCAAATATATATATTAATCAAATAAGATAACATTAAACCTAAAATAATCGATTCAATCTTATAAAAAAATTTCATTGATCATCAGGATAAATCAGAAAGCGCTAATAGAAACTCATTCAAATAGCTAACATTCTTATGCTTGTTCTTCATTAGAGAAAAAATTTCCTACAGTATGCCGCAGCTAGATTCGAACCTTTGATCCCTTGGTTATCCATTGGAGGGCCTAACTATTATTCCGGGGATAAAATAATTAATCAAATCGGATAACATCGGACTTAAGATGATCGACCCGACTCCACGAAAATTTTCTACCGACCACTCGGGTAAATCAGGAAGCGCTAATGGAGACACATCCAAATGATCAACATTCTTAGGTCCGCTTCTCATCGAAGAAAAAATTTCTTGCAGTGCGTCGTAGCTGAGATTCTAATCTTAGATCCCTTTGCTATCCATTGAAAGACCTAACCATTCCACCATTGCCCTAAGGGCAAAAATAATTAATCAAATCGGATAACGTCGGACTTGAGATGACCGGTCCGACTCTACGAAAATTTCTCATCGACCATCAAGGTAAATTAAAAAGCGCTAATGAAGACTCATCCAAATGACCAATATTCTTAGGCCTACTTCTCACTGAAGAAAAAATAATTTTTTTTTATAATATACCACAACTAATTGAAATTTGAATCTTAAACCTCTTAATTATTCATTTACACCGTTGTTTTAGGAGCAATTCACCACTTGTTCAAAAATATGATGTGTTCAGGCATTCCCGTTTGATCATTAATTCAATATTCCCGTTTTAGGAGCAACATTGAATATTGAATTTATATGTGAAATAATTATGTATTACATATTGTCGTATTCGGTTAAATCTAATTAAAAATGATCAATGAAGATTTTAAATATTTAGATTTTAATGTATATAATAGGATATAACCCTTAGACGTATTAGACGTAAGTAATAATTTTTATTTTAATGATGGGATAAAATATAAAATACAAAAAAAAATCCTAATAGGGTTTCCTATAAATAAGAGTTTATGGTTCCCGGATCATATAGTTTGTTAGTTTTGTTCGATGAGCCAATTTTCAGTTGTTGCCTATTCTCTTTTGTATCCCATCGTCGGAAAAAGTGTTTGTCTTTAGAGGAATCATGTTTGATCCGGAAGACCAAACCATATGACTCTAGAAGGTAAAAGACATTATGGATTCAAGTATACTTCTGCCCTTCTGTCTTTAGAATTTCTAGTGCTTATCTGATCCGAGTTAGTCAGCTCCAGGGCACCTGGATCATTTCCAGGAACCTAGACTGCTAATGTGACACCGTTTCGTTGAAGCTTTATCTCATGGTCGTTGCTTCATCTTTATCCCATTTAGGGCGCTTGGATGCTGACATGCAACGCTCAATCAGGGCGTGTCATCTCATCTAGACGCAAGTTGCATTTCGGGCCATCAGGGTGCTCGGACTTTAGGTCACCTGGATCCACTCCGAGCGCCTAGAGTTGTTGATTTTACCCAAACGTCCTATATAACTTTCTGTATCACAGAGTTAGCACAAGCAAATAAAGCTATTATTGACAACTTTCCAAGTTGTCCAGTTTTAACTTCAGGTCTCCCATGAAATCATAAGTTGGACCAACGCCTACTGCTCTCTTTCCGAGAGCGTGTCCTCACTACTCCACTCGGGACAATCTGCCTAGTGCCAAACCTTGGTCCACCCGACCTGTTTAGACTTTTGCTTAACTCAATTTTGACCCTCGGGACTTTTCGCTAGACCTCCGGCCCTCGACTCGTTTTGACTTTTCGTCTAGTGTTCTTGATCCCCAGGGCTTCCCGCTTGGTGTCATCGACCTCCATGGCTTCCCACCTAGTGTCCTCGTCCCCTAGGGCTTCTTGCCCGATATCCTCGATCAGTCAAAACTTCTTGCTTAGTCCCTCCGACCAGGACTTCCTGCCTAGTCCCTCCGACCAGGAGTTTCTTATCTAGCCTCAACTAGGATTTCCTTGTCTAGCATCAACTATGTCTTCCTTGTCTAGCCTCAACTAGAACTTTCTTACAAGTTTAATCAGCACATTAGAAGACAACATGATTTAACTTTGACCATTTGTCAATCATCAAATTTTTGATTCGATCGTATGATGTTTTTTGCACCAACACTAGATAGCTGGTACAATTCTTTTCAAGTGCTTTTAGAATTAAGATTTATAGTTTAAGATTTATAATTTAGGATTTAACTACAACTAAAGTTAATTTAAATCGATTTTGATCAAACTGGTAAAGAAAATTTTGATATAATAGTGATTTATGTGTAGTAATTTTGATTAAAGTGAATAATTAATTTTTCATATTGTAATAACTATTGAGTAGCTTCTACGTATTATAATAATTACCAATAGCTATTATATAGTTGTAGTCAAATCTTAAAATCTTGAATCATGAATCTTAGATTCTGAACATTATTATATCAAAATACTTTTTATTAATTTGGTCAAAATTATTTTAAAACAATTGTAGCAAACTTAATAGCTTCTGCATATTGTAACAACTAGGACTAGCTGCTACAATAGCATTGGAAGTAAAGAATAATGTTGTAAATATTATTCGGTAGTTTTTACACATTGTAGAAGTTACTGTTAGCTTCTACATATTGTAGCAGCTATCGATAGTTATTATAACATTGTTAGATAAGGGGTATTTTGGGAATATTTTTTTTGATGAGGTGTTATTTTGTTTTTTTTTATATATAAAAGGAGCGTCATTTTGATAATTTATATAATTTGGGATGTCTTTTTGATTTTTCCCAAAATAATTTATATCTTATCCACCGCATCAACAACTCTCCACCGTCCATCATCGACGTGTTGGCCCCACCAAACTATCGTGCTCACCACCGTCCATTATTGACATGTTGGTCCCACCAAACTATCGTCCTCTATTTGTCGTTACAACGTTTCTAACCGCTAGCTCGTTAAATAAGATAGGACAAAAATCAAGATGACATTTTTCTTTTTTATTTATAAAAAGGACACCCAAATTTCACGGAATGAGCTGATAGTTAATGCATGAGGTATTGTCATCATTACACGACTGCCCTCAAGTATAATGTTCTATCAATTTTAATTTTTCGACAAATTAATTTTAAGTTTATACCTTGAATCGTTCAGGTGAATTTGACATATTCAACAATATTCATATTATAATAGTTACGATTTTGTAACTGTTACCATATGAATTATAACAACTACAAAATCTTAATTGCTAAAACACAGTTAACATATTCACATAGTTACGATTTTGTAACTATTACCATATGAATTGTAACAACTACAAAATCTTAATTGCTAAAACACAGTTAACATATTCACCTAATATTCATATTGTAACCGTTATTATTTTATAACGATTATAATATAGACTCATCTTGTTCAACAATATCCATATTATAATAGTTATAAAATGGTAGCTATTATAATTACGATAATAATTATAAAATTATAATTATTATAATATTTATAATAGCTATAATTTAGTAGTTATTATCATATGAATTTATTATGGTGACAAAAGACGAAACGTTCGCTCCCAGTACTCCCGTCAGTTCGTCGAGGAGGTAAATCACAAAGGCTAGTCTAGCTAGCCCGAACAGTAACTAGTGTATAAGAGAGGATAGGAACCTGGCTACTAGTCAGGATTTGACCCTCAGATCTCATGATGACAATATCTCATGTACTAATCATTAATTTATCCCATGAGGATCATATGAATTTATTATATTTATATAATTGATTGATTAATTAAGATTTAATGCGTACGATAGATCATAATATTGAATAATATATTTAAAAATAATTATGTTATTTTATACTAGAATGATGAAAGAGAAATGCTTATTAAGTAGAAAAAAAAAGTTTTTTTTATTTTTGCCCAATAATCAAATTTTCAATTCTTCCTATTCGCCCAACCGCGAATCCCACGGATTGCCAGCCTAGCAAAATCCGGCCGTCATTTAGACGCATCGAACGGTCGAAACAAATTACGAGAAACACAAGTACATAATACACATATAATTCTCGACTGGATCGGCGCAAGTTTCAACCACCAGGTTGGTTATTGCTCGGTGCGCATTTTCGGCTCCAAACCGGCACAGTACGCTCGACGGCGGAGATGGAGATAGGTGGCAAGGCGAGGAAGGGCGCCGGCGGCCGGAGGGGCGGTGGCGGGCCTAAGAAGAAGCCGGTCTCTCGCTCGGTGAAGGCCGGGCTCCAGTTCCCAGTCGGTCGCATCGGGCGCTACCTTAAGAACGGCCGCTACGCGAAGCGCGTCGGCACCGGCGCTCCCGTCTACCTCGCCGCCGTGCTCGAGTACCTCGCCGCCGAGGCACTGCGACCTATCCGCGCACCAGATCTGCAGTTCGATTCGCCCTTTTTGGTGCTCACGGCGGCTGTTGCTTTATGTGCAGGTGTTGGAGCTGGCGGGGAACGCCGCAAGGGACAACAAGAAGAACCGGATCATACCACGGCACGTGCTGTTGGCCATCAGGAACGATGAGGAGCTAGGGAAGCTCCTCGCCGGCGTCACGATCGCCCACGGAGGGGTGCTGCCCAACATCAACCCGGTACTGTTGCCGAAGAAAACCGCCGGCAAGGAGCCCAAATCGCCGACCAAACCCGCCGCCAAGTCGCCGAGAAAGCCTTGATTTGGCTCCTCTTCAGCACCGCTTGTCTTCTTTCTCGGTACGTGATTTCTATCTAAATTTAGCCTCCCCCCTTTTTCTGGAATTGTGGCGGATTGCAACGCCGATGATCATGATCGATGAATTCAAGAGATTCCTGCTGCGATCCTCTTCATTTCTGGGAATTTAGCATGAATTAAGTTGCTGTTACAAGCGTTAGATCTTCAACACTCATGCTAATCTCTCGTTGCTGCATCAAAAATATTGCTGCGATTGTGAACTGTTTGAATGCTTCTTCCGTTTGTTTGAAATGGTGAATCAATCTCTCTCTCTCTCTCTCTCTCTCTCCCCGGATAATGACGCAAATTGAAAATAAAAAATTTATTTTTTTAAAGAATTTTATATTTTTAAACTATAGATTATATGTTATAGTTGACGGGTTTTTGAGGGTAAGTACATTAAAATGTCTCAATTGTTTTAACCTTTTTCTATTTATGTCACTCAAAATTTATTTTGTGCCATTTATATTTCTCATTCATAATTTGTGTTTTTCAAACACGTCTCTATCATCAATTATTCTGTTAAGATTTAATGGAATGTACATGTGACGTCGGCAAAAATTAGGCGACGACAAAGAGCATCGTGGCGACATTCGATTGATGGAAACATCTGTGGCTTTGTCTTAATTTAGGTTAACGAATTTTAAATGAGCTTATTAAGTGCACATAAAATTAGAATTTTGTTAACATATTGCAGTTGACGGTCGGAACATTTTTGGGAAAATAAATTATGGATGAGAAATATATATGGAACAAAAAAGTTTTGAGGTACATAAGTGAAAAAAGTTAAAACAATAGGGGTATTTTAATGTATTTTCCCTGTTTTTAAAGTTGTCAAGTGTTATTTAATGTTTTATTTTTCTATTTATGTATTTGTATTTTCTAATTTTAATTGTGGTTGAACTTTATAAAATGGTCCAACTCTTTTACTTATAATTACCATTGAATCCATAAAAGCCTCTTTTGATAAGTTCGTCTTAGTCATTTGTGTCACTCATATAGATGGGGACGTTTTTAAGTATCAATCGCATTAATTTATGTGGGCGCAATTGGCTAGACAAGTTCATTGCATGGTCGTAGAGAGGTCAATCATTGGATCACTTGTGCCATGAAGAGGTCGATCACGATCTCATTGTGAGTTTAGGAATCTGGATGAAGCAAAGATTGTGGTAAAAGTTGAAATGCTCGTTCCAGCGTCAAGCATTGAAGCGAAAATGCCACAAGTTTAAGGTGTCAATCTCGCTGTGAATTTGCAGTGATAATAGAGAGGTCATGAGTTCATGGCAATAGCAAAGAGGTTGTGTTCACGGTGTAGCTGTGAAATTTTGTGTGGCCTTGCCATTATCCAAGGGCACAAAGAGATTGTGGAGAGGTCAAGTGCAACTTTGCCATGAGTTTGCAAGAAGACCTAGACAACAATAAGCTTGTGGTCGCTTTGCGGTGGCGGTCTCATTTGTCATGAGCTCACATGACCACTTTACGTGTAAGTTGTTGGGATCAGGTGGTCCCCACGGGATGGACTGATGGCTAATGCATGAGATGTTGCTACAATGAGGTCTGAGGCTCAAATCTTGGCTAGTAGTTAGGTTTCTGTCCTCTCTCATGCACTGGTCACTGTTCGGGCTAGCTAGACTAGTTCCCGTGATTTTCCTCTTCCGTGTTGGTCCCGGGACGGATTGACGGGGGCGCTGGGGGCGTTGGGGGCGAGCGTTTCACTTTTTTGTCACAATGTTGGGATCAGGTGAAATGATTAGAGGAGGAGAATAGTCTTATAAATAAAAATTAATTTATCTCTTGCTAATTAACTTAGCAAGGACACATTATATGTTGTAGCCTTCAAATTTTTCTACTTTTGATATTTTGTCATTTTCTTTTCTTTTATACTCCAATTCAAGGTAGTTGTTCTTGATGTGACTTTATTTTGATAGTCGTAGCATTTTAATTTTTTCTTTTACTTCCTGGTAATAGTTTCATAATATATTTTTATTAAAATTATTAGTCTTAGAAAAATTATTTTTTTTCTTACTAAATATGTGTCTTCGTCATCGTCGAGTGAAGTTTTCGAATTTGGTTCGTTCGTTTTGGCTTGCAATACTATGTTGTGGTTTGACTTCTCATTTTCTTTAAATCCTATATATTTAGATTTGTGTAATTTTAATGTCAAAAAAACTCTTCTAAACTACTTGTCTTTTGAAATATAATAAGAGTTGAATATTGATGTTCACTCTTAGGTCCTTGGGAAAGCATTTAACGTATATTGAAGTGAATCCCGATTATAGATCACTTTTATGAGATTGTTGAGTTTGATAATCATCTCTTTCACCCTGGTATGCAAGTGTGCCACTTTTTCTTTTTTTTTTTCTATTCGGAGGTTGCTTAATTAATTTTTGAGCAGATCTTATTTTGCTAGTTTGGTTTCCGAGGTTCCTTCATGAAGTTTCAGGAATTTCTCCTAAAGTTCTTTGGCGGAGGCGTAGACGCCAATACGATTGACTTCTCGAGTTGATAGTATGCTTAGCTGGAATTATGTCTTATCGTTGGTCATAAATTTTTCACTTTGCCTTTTGGTCCGGCGATGCTCTTCGAGTTTTTCTCCGTCTTTATTTTTGGGTGCTTCAAAATTAAATTTAATACAAATCATAATATCAAAATTAATTTTTAAAAAATCCTCCATTTTACGTTTTCAGGCAATGAACTCCCTTTCGAACTTTGATGGGTAGATGCTTGATCTGATCATTCTTATTGTTGTTTTAGATGATGGTTAATTCTTCTAAGGCGATTGAGTTCTGATACCACTTGTTGGATCAAGTGGAACGGCTAGAGGGGGCGAATAACCTTGCAAATAAAAATTGATCATTCTCTTGCTAACTAACTTAGCAATGACACACTATATGTTAGAATAAAATTTCATAAAAATAAAAGACACAGAGTTTACTTGGTTTGCAACTAGATAGTTGCTAATCCAAGGCATTGGAAGTGCACTACTATCTCTTTCTTTGAGTAAGGTTGGAGGTGGAGTAGCTCCTTTACAATTTTTGAGAGCAAGACTTGAAAGTTGGAAGTTGAAACATAGAGTGTGTTATTTTAATTTTGAGCTCTTTTTATAACATTCTGGTTGAAAATAGTCGTTTGCTGACGTGACACATTTAGGCGCCTTAGTTGATTGGAGACGTCTTAGTTCAGCTAAGTGTGATCCACATTGCAACGTCTTTCTGGCTGATCTAGTGGATTGAGGGCGTCTTAGTTCATCTAAGGTGTCTCGGGTCGGCTGACATGAACTTCACTGTTTATTCATTTTGCAACGGTTTCTTCTGGTTATTCGAGGCGCCTTGAGTCAATAGAGGTGCCTCGAGTTTTCAGGACGCCCTGAGTCATCAAGGGTGTCTGGACTCCGGGCGCTTGGAATGGTCAACCTCAGAAATTGATCATTCTTTGATCGAACTCAATTTCTGAGTTCAACCGAACTCAACTCCGACTTTTTCATCGAGCAGGTTTCTTTCCAGCTTTTCGTCACTCGGATATGCCTCGCACATCATATTCGCTCCACTGGAGTACTCTTTCGCAGCTCCTAGTTCCTCGGATGCACCGAGTCCGTCAACTCATTTTTCATACAATCCTTCTTACTTGCTGCATCTTTTACTTGACTTATTGTGTTTTTCTAAGTCCCTGCACACTTATACATAAGACATCAAATCTGTAAGGTCTAACTTAATCTAGTTGACTTTCACATCAAAATTATGGCTTATCCCATGTGGGACAACAACAATTTTATCCTTTTTATTGTAAATCAACCTAAGTTAAGTTAGATTCTAAAATTTTTTAACTGATACTAAGTATAAAATTATGTAATTTAAATAGTATAAGCAAAAAGGATTTTTACAAACTTCCCCTAAATTGAATCCATGTTTTTCCCCTTTGATCATATCAAAAAGTATGTGAGATTAAAAAATTATAAAAAAACTCAATATTATCTTAGAAAAATATTTTTCAGCAAAAAAATTATTTTTCTTTTAATGAAAAAATAATTTTCTTTACCGAAATTGCTACTTTTCTAAAAAAAATTCTTAAATTAAATTTTGACATCAAAATTTTTTGCTAATTTTATTAACATTCAAAATATAATCGTTATTTCAAGAAAAATTAAGTTTTTTTTTTAAAAAAATAATCTCTGCAAATTTTATATTTCATAAATTCGATTTTCGATAAAAAAAATTATAAAAAATTATTTACAAGTTAAAAAATTATGGAATTATTTTTCTTTACAAAAAATATATTGTTCTATCACAGAAAAATATTTTTAAAAAAATGCGAACATGTATATCAGAAAAGTATGTATCAAACAAATATTTTTAAAAATATCAAAAATTCTAGAATGATAATAGTAATTTTGGAATCCAAAATAAATTTTCGTGCTACTAGATTAATCAAATATTTTTCAAGAACATATTTTGAAATTTTTGTAATTTAACTCCTGTGATTCTTTAAATATTAATTTAGTCCTACATGATATCTAAAATTAGGCACTTGAAATCGATTTGAGTTTGAAACTTGTTCTTTTAACTTTGTATGTTCATTCTTAATTTTACTAAGATCTTTGTTTGAACATGCATTTTTCAATTTCAATTCTAGATCACTATTAATTTTCTTTAACTCAATATACTTAGTTCTTAATTTACATAAAGATTTTGACAATATTTTAATAGTATCATATAATTACTCAGAGAAAAGAAGTCGTATCTCACTTACCATTTTTGACTCGCAGTTTGAGACTCCCCTTTCATTGATGCTTTCCTCGGACGAGCTTTCATCGCCAATTATCTAGTGGTTGACTGTCAATGCTAATCTGGCTATCTACTCGGCCTCAGACTCTCCAAACGATGAGTCATTTCATGTTGCCTTAAGATTCTTCTGCTTTAACCCTTTGTCATGTCTGTTGTCCTTGACGTGACCTTCTTTGTTACAGTTGTAACACCTTATTTTTTTTCAGCTTTATTCATAGTAGTTTCATAGTCTGTTTCTGTAGCAATCTATAGCATGAAAAAAAAAGTGATACTGATATCTGTAAACACTTACAGTGGATTCACAAGAAAATCTTAATATTCTTCCTTGTTGTCTAAAGAGCAATCACGGAAGATCGAACTGCTCTACCGATTTCTAAAACCAAATCCCTTTTGTTTCGTCTGGATGTTCTGCACTTGAACACTAATCAAAATACAACATCACTCTCTCTTTTTTTTTCATCTTTGCTTCACTTGGATGCTCGCATATATAATGTGCGAATGCAATTTTCTTAACTGCATAAC
This sequence comes from Hedychium gardnerianum, assembly GCA_038050645.1. Classification (NCBI taxonomy): domain Eukaryota; kingdom Viridiplantae; phylum Streptophyta; class Magnoliopsida; order Zingiberales; family Zingiberaceae; genus Hedychium; species Hedychium gardnerianum. The sequence continues at coordinate 14,045 of JBBUKS010485453.1, forward strand.
GTGTTCTCTTGAGTGTGCGCAATTACAGAAATTGCCTTGAGCGTGCGCAGTTACAGAAACTACCAACATCTTTCACTCATCCAAATGAAGCTAAAGAGATAAAATAGTCACAAAGACTAGATAGCTACAAACATCAAATGAGAATATCCAATTCATATTTAAGGAAAAATGGTTCGTGCGACAGCAAACACACTAAGCAATTAATGTTAAAAAAGTTGTTACACTTAACTTATCTGCTCTGTAGAACTAATCAAAGACATCAACATTTTGCCTTTACCCCAAATTAAATTATTTATATCAACATGAACATCTCTAATCCCTTATAATGACAATTATGTTAAGAGCATGTTCAATATCTCCAATCAATACAATTATTCCCAATTAATATAATTATTCACAATCACATTTTATATACTTAACAAAAAATGTAATTGGTCGACTAACGAATAAATATCAAAGATGTAAATTTATTTTAATCTTTCTTTTTAGCTAAAATTTATTTATTCTAATCAGTCGTTTTCCTAGTTATGTTCCATAGATCGAATTATTCATAGTCAATATGATACATATTAAAGTAGCAGTCACTGATTAGAATTTTAAATAGATAGCTAAATAGTCACTTAGGGTAAAACTGAGATTAACTTATAATGTCAAAGGTTTCACATAGTAAAGAAACATAGATTCATTCTCCTACTACCCTTATTATCGTTACAACACACGTGGTATGAATCACACGCTACAATGTTATTCTCTTTACCAAGAAAAAGCGCATATTTTTCTTAACATCGTACAAATTTTGATCTAGACATACTTAATGTTTAATCCTGAATTCAACTCATGAATTTCAATCTGGCCTCTAGCAGATTGAGTAAATGATGGGTGCATTTATTTTGATCATTATCAATATACATATGATTTCATCTTGATACAACAATCAAGTCGACCCCAACTTATAAGTATATCTCTATTCATAGTTACATAAGTTGTCCCATAAGTAATGATCTTACCTCTATTTATACTAAACAAATAGAGTTGATTGTCCATATGAGTGGACTAATCATAACCTGCCAACATGCTCACCGAGACTTTTAACCAAAATATAACAACGACATATACTGAATAAATCATGACATTTTATATATGTTATTGTCTTTACAACATGTTACATTCTTCGAAATCTCAAAGATTTCACATGTCCAAAAAAGGACTCTTTAGCCAATGACTTAATAAAAGGATCTGCAAGCATATCACGTATAGGGATATATTCAAGAATTATCTTTTTCTTGTCAATAATATCCCTTACAAAATTATACTTAATTTCTAGATGTTTTCCCTTGCTGTGATATTTGGGATCCTTCGAAAAAGCTATAACAGCTTGATTGTCACAATACACTGTAACATGACTCCCACTATCCTCAGCAATCTTCAAATGCTTCAAGAACCTTCTTAACCAGATAGTCTTTTGTACCGTCGCTGTATAAGCCACATACTCAACTTCCATTGTCGACAGTGCTACACAAGCTTGTTTCTTGCTGTTCCATGAGATGACGCCACCATTTAGCAAGAAAGAATAGCCGAATGTTGATTTTCTATCATCAAGGTCCCCCGCCCAATCTATATCTGTGTAGCCCTTCAGACTTAAATTAGATCCTTAGAAACAAAGACAATAATCTGTTATTCCTTTGAGATATCTAATGTCACGCCCCGGGAGGGTATTTATCCGACGAAAATCGGACAGCACCTCCCCTGTACGGCGGAAAATTTTCTGGATACATAATACACTAAACACAAATACCCAACATGGGTATATATATATATATCACACACAATACAATAATAAAAACACATAAAATACCCCACACGGGTATATACATCCACGCAGTTATATAACAGTCATAAATACCCCACTCGGGTATTGCACAACCACGCAGAGTATATAAAACAATATCAAAACCGAAA
>JBBUKS010485463.1:0-16001 GCA_038050645.1 Hedychium gardnerianum
ACTAAAAGCCTAGAAGCACTCCCTAAACCAACCTTCACAACTCACTTCCCTCTCTTGTGGACCTAGAACTCACAACTCTCTCTCTCTCTCTCTCTTAAGTTCTTTCTCATACTTTCTCTCTTTTAAGTTCACAAGCTCCCAACTCAATTACTCTAGATAACTTCCTTCACATAATCACTAGTGCATTAATCCGTAATCCCTATGGATACGATAATCTTTTATATTATTGACGATGTTACCGTGCACTTGCGGGAGCGTAACAAAGTTCCTAGGATTATTAGTTGTCTAATAATTCCTTTATCATTACATATTATCTTGAACTTATCAGATAAATATTCATCCCCATGGTCAGTTCGTAAGGTTTTAACCTTTTGATCTAATTAATTCTCAACTGCATTCAAGTAACGTCTAAAGCAATCAATGCTTTAGATTTCTGAGAAATCAAATACACATGACCAAAATGCGCGAAGTCATCAATAAATGTAATGAAATAGGAAGCTCTATGTTTAGCATTCACATTCATTGGACTACAAATGCATGAATGGATTAATTACAATGGTGATTCACCTCTAATAGTCTTACCAAATGATTTCCTAGTTGCTTTTCTAGCAAGAAAATGCCCACACATAGATAAGTGTTGTCTAACCACAAGTGCACAATTATGTCATCAAGTAATAAAATATTGAATCCACAGTGACTGTTGATTAAGCACTAGTCAAGTTTGCAAAATAAGTTATCTAAATGATCAAAAGTTGTATGAAAGCTTGAGAGCAAGAGATTGAGAAATTGAGAGAGAGAGAGAGAGAGATCCAGTGAGAGAAAATGATCGAAGAGGGAGGAATTGACTTAGGGAAACGATTCTAGGATTTTGATTCATTATGATGCTAGTTGATATTCTATATATTATTTATCTTCTAACCTCCATGCTTACGTTCTTGTAGAGATTCTAACCAAATTACCGGTATGGACCCATAAATGTTACACCAAAGTATTTACACCACTTTCAATGCTATTAAGTAAAGAGGTAACACTAGAAAGTCTAGGAAAAGGGATATCCACTATCAGATGAGGCCCCCCCGGTCATATAGTCTAGATTACATAAGTCACTTTGTAACATTAAATTGGGGAAACCCCATTAAACTTTAATTAGCTAATCCCTTGTATAGAATTGACCCTCATTTCAAGGTGATGACTCTAGAAAGTCCGGTTAAAGGGATACTTTCTATCACAAAGGCCCCCCTGGTCATACAATATAAAGCATCTCCTCTACATGGTGATCAATCATTCACATCCAAATACATTCACAATACACACATTTAATCAAACAAGAACAAGGCACAAACATATCATAGAATAATGAAATGGGCAAATCCATAGTTCATACATCAACATCACATCATAATTACTTCATACATCCTAAAATTTGGAGAATCTACTCCATAGCAAAGGAAATACCACCACAAGATATAGAAAATAACAATCTACAACTCAAATCGGAAAGAAAGGAGAAGAGAAAGCTTAGCAAGATATTGCCGATGTCTTCAGATGAAATCCTAGCTCGGATGGCGGACAGATCATCGAAATATCCTCGGAAATGGACCTTGTGGTTTCCATTCAAGGGACAACCCTCTCTCCTAACAAAAGGGTATCTTCTTCCCCTTTTATAGGTACCCCACACGGGCCCTAAATGACGCGACATGATCGTGCTGTGACAACCTCGGTGAAATAAGGCACGATCGAACTACGAGGGTTATGATTTTAGCACTAGGAAGAGGCACAGCCGTGTATGGGAGGCAAGACTGGATTGTGTTTGGGAGGTACAACCAGACTGTGTGACATTTTGGAGCTCCTGGGAGACATGAGCCATTGAGGCACGACCATATTTTTGCTGAATAAGGCATGACCATGCTTTGCTGATTTTTCTCCAAGCTTGCTCCAATGTCCAATATGTTCCATTTTTGCTCCAAAATGTGTCTTGTCAATTAAAATACGAAAAGAGCAGATCTCCGAACTAAAGGAGTAAAAGCGATGACATAATAATGAACTAGGGTATGATAATGTAAATCATGCTCATGAATTGCAAGTAAATGTATGACAAACAATGCCTAGAAACATGCATAATCTACTCACATCACACCCTAGACTTAAATATTTGCTTGTCCTCAAGCAAAAACCTCTAATCTAGATTCATGTGGTGAATTGGTGCATCATAACCCCTAGTGAATTAGTCTAATCCTATCATATAATTTCATTGATAAGCATGATACAAAAATTTGTTTTAGTATGGTCTAAGTAGAAGTTCTCCGTGCTTGGTGTAATGAGTGACTTAACTTTTTCAAGTGTCAATCTCCAAGCCTAGTCAAGTCGTCATCAAATCATGTTCCTTATACCTCCGGCGATAGGTACTTACCTTCCACACGCATAGTTCATCTCTCTCAAAGTCTACACAAGTCTCAAAGGATTGCTCAGAATCAAGAGAAACATAATAGTTATTTTCCCAATAACCTAACTCGATTTCAAAGGGGTAACTTGTTAGTTTCCACTCACGATAACTATTTTTATATCCCTTATTAAAAAATTTTTGTGCTTACAAGATGTAACACTAGGACAAATATAGGGATTTTTATTTTTCAAATGAGTTGACGTGATCCGAGTTTATCCAGTAACCAAAATATAGTTGAGAAGTCACCTTAGAAGCAAAAGTACTAGTCTAGTTCTATGAATCATGGCTATTTTCAAAATTATCTAGCATCAAAATTAGGCAAAGTGTAAAGAGATCCTAAAACTAGGTCAATCCTTAAACTCTTCCAATAAAAACATAGCTCACTTCATGCTACTACGGATAAAAAAAAATAGATCACTAAGTATACTAGCACCATAAATCACAACAACACGAAAGTCTAGAACAAGCATACTAGCATTTTTGCAATAAGGACAAACCAACAATGATATGATGACTGATGCAACTAAAAATGTCACAAATAAAACATAACCAAATCAAAACAAACTAAATCAAACGAAGCGAAAGCAGACCAAACTAAAACAAGCATATGTACAACCCCCCCCCCCCCAGACTTGGACACTTCATTGTCCCAATGAAAATAAAATCAACCGAGTGGAGGAGGACGAGGAGGAAATCTAGGTAAATGGGGCAGGTTGCTAAGATACTCATGGTATTGATAAAGGCTAGCAACCTACTGCCTCGTCACATTTATAGAATATCTAAATTACTCCTCTCTCTCCCACTCTCGGTACTGATGACCAAAGAAATTAGAAACATAGTCCCCAAACTCCTCCGTCCTCCTAAAATGATCTCGTACCTCTTAGAACTATTCTTAAGACATAGTAACATGCCCCTCCAATAGGTGTTGGCGGGTAGTATGGTCCTTATGAAGGGTATCCAAAGAAGTGCGAAAGTCAAAAAAAAATCAAATCCAGAATGACTTGTATCGCCATAAGAAAAAGAGTGTCTAGCCGGCTCGGGTCTAGAGGAAGAGGGTTTTGGTCGATCCATGGGAGTGGGAGCGTGTTCGGGTGTAATGTCCTTAATGACCCAATTGGTGGGATCTCGAATTGTAGTACGCTCGGGGTTAGGTAATTGAAGGGGGAATCCATTTTTTTCTAGTAAAACCATAACCTTTTTTCTCCCGACAAATCATTTTCATCGCCAAACAAGTGTCAAGATCAATATTAGAACCATGTGTAATATCCAAACCAAATAGCTCACACCCCAAGTTTACAGCGATACGTGTAATCAACCCGCCAAACACAATAATGCCCAAAGATACCTTACTACATCTCGCTAGGTTATTAACAAAATGGAACCCCAAATCAAAATCAATCTTGTTCAACATGGCCCAAAAGTAGTGAAGCTCTATTTTTCGCACTACACCATCACTATCACCATGACAAAAAATGGTCTTGCTCATAACACGGTGGAGGTAGCGGAAAATTGGATTATGAAGAGATGAATCCTTGGAACGAGAAGGGTCATAGGTTTCATCCACATCTGTAATTTCATTCCAAAATGTATTACTATTAAAAGAACCATGAAACCTACGAGACTCCTCAACAGGCAAACCAAAATAATTATTAAAGTTTTAAAGAGACTACTCATAATCATGATTCATTTAGACGAAAACTAATCTTTCCCTCATCATCGCTATCAGAAGTAAAATAGGGCTCTATTGAGTTTAGGAATTCTAGGGTTGGTTGGATAACGGAGACTCATTGAATCATTCCAATCTATGTTACTAATCATCCAATCAATATCATCACTGATTCCTAAGATTTCCATAATGTAATTATCAAGGTAACGAGTACACACAATTTTATGAGTAACAAGAGTATCAAATCAAGTTTTTTGTTCATCATTGCGAAAAATAATTCCATAAGGATTTCACTACCTTCGTCGCGTGCCCGACGCTTTCCTTTGCCAATGGATTTTCCTTTGCCTTTGCCTAAATCGTCTCCCTTGCTAGATCCACTGCTCTTGCGAAATTGTTTCAACATCTTGTATGGTAGAGAATCATAAGTCAAAAAGGGGTAATCAGTTGGTAGAAGAGGAAAGAATTGAGAAAAGGAAGAGAAAATAAGGGAAGAGACTATCCTTGCTTGAGATCTTGGGTACAAATCAAGGAAGAAGGAAGATCTTGGATCCAATTCAGATCAAGATTAAGAAGAAATCATGAAGAGGGGAGTTGTGAGATGGACAAGAAACTTTCTTGGAGAGGTTTGAGAAGAAGTGAAGAAGAAGGAAGCTAAGATTTTTCCTTGGAAGAGATAGATCTATGGTAAGGAGGAGGAGAAGAAAGAAGAAGAAGGGGCGACACAACTGTGTGGAAGTGAAACACGGCCTGAAATCTAGGGTTTTAACCCTCAAATTCACGCCACATGACCGTATCAAAAGACACAGACTCACCTTGAAATCTTCTAGATGCGAGGCACGTCCATGCCAATATTTTGGACACGAGGCACGACTGCCTTTGTAAAGTTCTTCAAAAGTGGCATGACCCTACCATGAAATCTTTAGGAGCCTACTTGTAAAGTGCCACGACTGTGGCTGAGAGGCATGACCCTGCCGTGAAAGCTTCTAGACGAGAAGCACGATCGTGTCAAAAGACATGGTCATGACGTGAAACATTCTATCCTTGGTGCCGATGAGGTACAACCGTGCCTTTTGAGTACGGTCTGCTTTCAAATGCCTTCCACTCTTGTAGTAAGCACCACAATCAGCTCATGTAGGTTTGCAGCCCTAAAATATGCAAAAAGAAGACTCACATAAACATCAAAAATAAGAAATTGAAAACAAAAACTAAAATATGAAAGTAAACCCTTGGGTTTCCTCCCAAGAATCACTCGTTTAAGGTCGCGAGCTTGACCCCTGTCTTGGATCAATCTAGAGGATGAGGTTCGGAAAAGTACTATTCTTCTTCCTCTTCAACAAGCAACACCAAGAAGAATCTTTTCAATCTCTACCCATTCACTTTACATGATCTTAATTCTTTGATCCATATGTAAATTGCTCCATATGGATATACCTTTTGAACTCTGAAAGGTCCTGACCATCGTGATTTTAACTTTTCAGAAAAAAAGTCTTAATCTTGAATTAATATAAACACAAGGTCTCCTTCATGACATTCTCTTCGCATGATGTGTCTATCTTGCCATTTATTTTTCTTTTCTTGTAATACTTTACATTCTCATAAGCATCCATTCTTAGTTCATCTACTTCATTAAGTTGAAGTTTTCTTTTTTCTTCTGCTGATTTTAAATCAAAGTTGAGTTGTTGAATTACCCAATAGAACTTAGGCTCTAATTCTACCAGAAGATGATAAGGGTTTCCATAAACCAACGAAATGGTGAAGCATGACCGTGCCAAAATGGTACGACGTTACCATGTTGACCTCGAAAGCATCTAAAGTGTTCGTGCAAGCTACGCCTCAAATTGAATCCTTTTGATAACCAACACGAGACTCTACATCCTTTTGTTGTCGGTAACATTTACTTTTTGTATTTCATTTTATTAGGAAACTTGTAAGAAAGTATTACAATCTCCTACATCTTGTAATTGCATTCTCCCTACCGAGAGTTCTCAGAAGGAGAATATTAGTAGATTTCCCATTGAAAAAGATCCAAGGGATCATGGGCTTGGAGTAGTAGTCGTTGGGAATACGAACCAAGTAAAAACAAAAGTATTCTTTCTTTTTGCTGTGTTCTTCCTGTTTAGTTTTTCCACTACATACGTATTTTAGTGAAAGTTTTTCAAAGTCAAATAAAAGTTTTTAAAAATGAGATTCACCTCCCTCTCTCGTTCTTCTCGATCCTATAAGTGGTATCAGAGTGAGGCTCGCTTAATTTTTGTGCAAACACAAACTTGAGTAAAATTTGTTTCTTTTTCAAAACTTTTTTCTAAATTCTTTTTTTTTAATTTCTTCTTTTATACTACACTACTTACCCCAAGACCAAGTCTTGAAAACTTCTCTTGAAATTATTTCTTGAAAGAACTAAATGGCCCAAAGAAAAGGATACAACACCCCTCGTCCCCCACTTTTCAACAGGGACAACTTCCCATATTGGAAGAGAAGGATGGAGGTCTATCTGAAGACCAACATTGAACAATGGTTCAGCATTCGACGAGGGTACACACTCCGATAGATTACTCTGATGCGCTCCTCGACCTAGAAAAATGGACCCCATAAATGAAGAAAAAGGCCCAAATTGACTTCAAGGCATTGAACACCCTCTAATGCGGGCTTACTAAGGATGAACTCAATTGAGTCGGACCCTTTGACAATTTGAAGGAGCTTTGGAAAAAATTGATCGAGCTACACGAAGGTACAAACAACTCCAAGATAACTAAATGGGACCTACTACTTAATAATTTGCTTAACATCAAAATGAAGGGCGGAGAAACCTCAAGCCAACTGCATGCGAGAATCAAGGACATCCTTAACAGACTCGTCCTAATCAGCCATCAGCAAGAAAATAGAGATGTAATAAGGTATGCCCTAAACTCTTTTCCACAAAATGAACTGTGCACATCAATAGTAGATGCCTATAAAGTTTTGAGGAATCTTTCAAAGTTAAAATTAGATGAGCTTTTCTGTGAATTAGAACTACACGAACAAACTAATTCAAAATAAGTTGAGAAGGGTATAACTTTTTTGCAGGTTCAACCAAGGAGACAAAATCGAAAACCCGCACTAAATCTGAATCCAAGGACGAGTCTGAATTAGACGAGGAGGAACAGCTAGTCAACATGGTAAGAAAAGTGTTCACTAGAATAAAGAAGAACTTCACCAAAAATGATCTAAAGAAGATGATCAAATCCACACCAAGCAAGACCAAGGCGAACATTGCATACTATGGATGTGGCAAAAAGAGACACCTCAAGTATGAATGTTTGAGTCTGAAAGAAGAAAAACCTAAGAAGTCAAGAAAGAAGAGGGTGTTCAAGGCACCGAAACAAACAAAATTCATCGAAAGAATCGGACATGGAGGAATCGAAACAAACAAAATTCATGGCACTAATGGCGAGGGAGCAAGAAGTTGAATCTGAATTCAAGTCCGAGGTAGAATCAAGTCAAGGAGACGAATTCGAGTCCAACAATGAGTTAAGCCATGGATCCGTATCCGGTTCAAAAGGTACAAACGAGATAAACTCTAATTTAGAAATTAAATTCTTTGAAATTATAGCATGTTTAAATAGAAAATTAATTAAATCTGAGGAACAAGTTAAACTGCTCCTTAAGGAAAATTAAAACCTTAAGGAACAGGTTAACTTGGATCTCTAAACTAACAATGTTCAATATGGAAACTCAACTCAAGTTGCAATACTTGAGGAAGAGAATTTCATATTGAAAAGTGAAGTTGAGAGATTCAAGGGGACATTGGAAAGGTTCAATTTAGGTACCAAGTACCATGATATGATACTTGGATCTCAAATAGTTATGTACAACAAGTCCGGACTCGAATACAAAACAAATTCGAAAAATAGATCTTACTTTTCTCTTGTAAATCAAAATAAGAAACAACTTAAAGCATAGGTCCCAAAAGCATACCTAACCAATCAAGTAGGACACAATCAATACTATGTACCTAAAAGTGAAATCTATTACTTAAAAAAAAATAATAGAATTTATGATTCAGGGGGAGGTAATAACTTGATTGTAACCCTAACAACTTAACTTGCATGCTTACCTGTTTGACACTTAGGAGTAGAAAGGTTAAAAACAAAAACAATAAGGTAGTTCTAACTTGATCAATAGTATCAGAAAAGTTTGGGATGATAGTAGGTTAGAGAAGATTTATCGAAAGCATGTCAAGGATGAAACATATATGTTCAACCTAGTGCAATCGACTTAGTGGAACTAGTTGAAGCTACCCAAGTCTAATTTAGACTAGTTAGATCAAAATTTAGTTTTAAGTTTCTCGGGGAGGACAATTTGGAAAAGCTTTGTCTTAGGCATGTGGTTACTTTAATGATGTCTAAGTGACTCACCATAGCCTAGAAGCTTATTCTAAAAAAGCTTGCTTGGTGAACCTAAATCTAAATTTGAATCTAATACAAGTTAAAACTATCTTAGATTAACAATTATTTAACTCAACATTAAAACTAAACTCATCTCACATAACTATAAGTTTACCATGTTTGATCACTTAGAATTGGTAAGATGAATAAGGAAAATTAAGTTAACTTCACTAAACCAAAAATTGGTAACCTTCCATAAATCAAAATTAATTATTAATGAAAATAAAATTAATTTAAACAATTATGATTGAATTAATTAATAATAAAAATAAAATTAATTGTAACAATTCTTATTTAATTAATTCAATTAATCCAAAAATAATTAATAATCAAGGTAAAATAATTTAATCAACTTTAGTTAATTCAATTAATCTGAAATTCTAACTTAAATAATCCAAATTTAATTAAAAAAAATTATAATTCAAAATTAAATAACCAAGAAAATCCTCAATTAACTCATTCAAATTTCATTATTAATAATTCAAGTTTAATTCATCTACAAAATAAATCAAGATCAAAACAATCTAAATCTAGACCAATTTAATTAAAGTCTTACTAAAATATTTGATATATTCATCTAAGATAAAACTAATAAATCTAATTAAAATCCAAAATTAATTAAGAATCAAAATAATTCTACCTTAGATAAATCATGTTAATTAAGCATCTCTCAAAACACATAAGATTACGACGTTTGAAAATCTAGAATTGGTAAGATGCTAAGTTAATTAATTAAACAAATTTTAAAATATTTTTTAAAAATAAAAAATTTATTTTCTTAAAATTAGTTTCAAAATGTTGATTGAGTGGGTATACTTATATATATCTTGAAAAATTATATACCATTGAAAATTATTGACCAAGCAGCCAAATTTATAGCATCTTTAGGTCAACTAAAACCCCACATGGGTATGTCTTCCTTGTGGGTAACAAAGATGTTTTAAGGAGTGCCAGGTTAAGGGGAGCTTAAATTTTTAAAATTATCTTTTGAAAAATTCTTGTTAAATCTCCTTGTAAAAATATTTTGAAAAAATATTATTTTAAAAATGCATTATTGATTTTGAATAGTTTGAAAATGCATTATTTACCTTTGGAAGACTTATAAAAAAATGCATTATTATTTTGGAAATAGTCTTGAAGTTTTTTGAAAATTGCTTAAAAAATGTTTCTTTAGCAAAATTTTCAAATTTTTGGCAAGTTTCAAAAGATAGTTGAAGTTTGTTTGAAAATTGTCTTAAAATATTACTTGTTTTAAATTTTTTTTTGAAAACACTCATTTTGTCAATCTTTCATAATTATGTTAATTTTTTTTTTCAAAATCTCGTGCTATAAAATCTCTTTGAAAATCTATTTTCTCTAAATTCCAAAAATATTTCGTTTGAAAATAGATTTTTGAAAACATAGCATATTTAAGACTTTGAAAATTATTCTGAGTACTTAGCATTTTTTCAAAATTCTTCAAAAATACTTAAAAATTATGGTTCTAAACATTTTTGAAAACTATACTTAGAAATATTTTGAAAGTGCATTGTTATCGGTTTCAAATCTATTTTTGAAAATTATGCAAGGATCCCATTCTTTTTGATGTGTGTTAAAGGGGGAGAAATGGGAGTAAAAAGTTAAGTGTAGAAATTTTTAGTATTACTTTAAAAAATCTCAAGGGGAGAGTTTTTTTGAAGTTATTATTTTTAACTTAACTTTGAACTAGGTTGTCAAACATCAAAAAGAGGGAGATTGTTGGTGCAAGGAACACCAAAAACGAACCTATATTTTGATATTGTCAAAGGTTCAAAGTTCAGTTCTATTGTGATCTAATGTGTTAACTAAGTGTGTAGACTAACTTGATGGATCTAAAAGATCAGACATCAGGCTAAAATCTAGTTAGGTCAGGAGGACCAGATAACTAGCAAGAAGCCTAGATAGATCAAATAAGACTAGATATCTAGTAGGAAGTCTAGTCGGGTCAGTAGTACTAGACAATTGGCTGAAGTCCAGATGACATATAGTAGGAAGTCCTAGTGGGTCAAGAGATCAGACGTCAAGGAGACAAGTCTGCAAATGGGAAATGGATGGTATGAAACTAGAGAGAGGGTTCTAGTGAGGATGAGTCCTAGTGGGACTGTAGGCATTGGTCCAACTTAGATCCAACCTAGAATTCTAAGTTGAGACCAAGACTAGATCCTGGTCTTGGTCCAAAACCGTTAGTGCACGGTTACGTCGTCAGTAATATAAAAGATTATCGTATCCACAGGGACTATTGATTAAGCATTAGTGATTTCGCAAAGTAAGTTATCTAAACAATCAAAGTTTGGAACCTTGTGAATCAGAGAGAGTATGAGAAAGAGCTTTAGAGAGAATGAGAGAGAGGGGGAGAGAGAGTAAGAGAGAGTTGGTTGTGAGAGGGGATGATTTGGTTGAGAGGGAAGAGTTTAGGGATAATGGTTCTAGGGTTTCGATTTCATTATGATGCTAATTAATGTCCCTAATGTATATTCATCTCCTTATTTTCTATGCTTACATTCTTATATGGATTCTAACAGATTTCCAGAATGGAATACCATTATAATGTCCTAGCAAGGAATAACCCCTATGTCAAGGTCCTTTGACTCTAGGACGTGGGTAAATATCAATACCCTTTGTCACTAAGGGTATGTAAGTCTGGTTGAATGGGTGTCCTCTGTCACTAAGGATCCCCCGGTTATCCATCCTAGTAGCAACCTCAACATAAAGACAAATCCCTTACTTCTACATGCATTACTCACAAACACATTTCGTTAAACATGTAGAAGCACAAGACACATAGAAGAAGACATAAACACTTCATTAAAAAAGAAAATGACATATACATAGTTCATACATCAATCATACATCATAATTACTCCCTACATCCCAGAAAGGGGAGAATCTACTCCATTGCAAATGGAATACAACCAAGAGATGAAGATAATAGAAAATTACAACTCAATACATGAAAATAGAGAGAAGAGAATGATTATCCTTGAAGTTCAGAGTCATTGGAGGTGTTCCCTTCCTCCGGATGTGGACAAATTATCGAGGAGGAGGAGATGGAAGATCATGGGTTTCCTCCTAAGGGGAAAACCCTTCCCAAAGGATGGGGATGAACCCCAAACCAAAGATTCCCAAGTAAGTTTGACGCACATCTAGTTTTATGCATTGTTTGACACACATCTACTTATATTTCATGAGCATAATTTACACGTATTGCATCCTTTTTCATTATTAAAGCATACTTCTACTCTCTTCATTCAGAGATATGCTATTTTGTTATTTTCATTGATAGGATGCTTTTTAGAGAAAAACGGAGCTCGAATGGAGAGCAAGCTATGCCCCTCAGGCACGGGCGTGCCTCAATTGCAATAAGAGCTCAAGGCATGACTGTGTCTCTCAGATACGGCTGTGTGACATTTGTGAAGAAGGCCTGGGCACGATCGTGTCTTCCAGACATGCCCGTGCCTCGACATTAGAAGAAACCAAGGCCACAGTCGTGCCTCCCAAACACGACAGTGTGAAATTCTTGGGAAAACCTAGACACGGGCCATGCTTCCCAAACACGTTCATGTCTATCCTGTCATGCTTTCTCAATAGGGGTTATGCCTTGCATTAAGACACCCATCAACACACGGTCGTGCCTCATAGACACGACCATGCCTCTAGATATCAAGACAACAATACACAACCATGTCTCTCAAACACGATCATGCCTCATCATCAGACCTAGGCCATGTCTTCCAGGCATGGTCGTGTGGTGAAAAGCAGTGCCTGTGCCCTAGCACTATAAAAAGGGATTTTTGACCCATTTTGGAGAATCTTGGGTTTGAGACTTTGTCCTTCTCCTTGGGGAAGGGTTCTCCCCTTAGGGGAAAACCCTAGAGCTTCCATTTCCATCAATTTCGACAATCCGTCCTCCTCTGGAGCAAGGAGACTCATCCAAGAAGATCGTCAATACATTGATAAGTATTTCTTCCTCTCTACTACTCTTTGGATTGTAAGAATGCTTCATTTATTGTCGCTTGGTTGTATTTCCTTCTCCATGGAGTAGATCTCTGATTTCTAGGATTAGGGAGTATCTATGATGTGATTGATGATGTATGAACTATGGATATACCAATTTTCTATTTCAATAAGATGTTACCTCTTATGCTATATGGGTTGTGTCTTATACATGTTTGACAAAATGTGTATGTGAATGATGCATGTAGATCTTGGGTGTTTGCTTCTATGTTATGGTTGCTACTAGATTGGATAATCGGGAGAGCCTTAGTGACAAAGGATTCTCATTCAACCAAACATTTATGTCCTTAGTGACAGAGGGCATCGACACTTATTCTACTTTCTAGAGTTAAAAGATCTTGACATAAAAACTTACTCTAGTTCATAGGAGTAGTATTGAGAATTAGGAGATGAACATGTTATAGGGACATTATCTAACATCATAATGAAATCGAAACCCTAAAACCGTCATCCACAAACTCTTCCCTCTCACAACCAACTATCTCTTGCTCTCTCTCTCTCTCTCAAGCTCTCTAGTTCATGACTTCCAACCAACCTTCGATTGTCTAGATAACTTATTTTGTGAACTCTCTAGTGCTTAATCAATAGTCTCTGTGGATACGATAATCTTTTATATTACTGATGACTTTGTTAGGACCGGTAGGAATTTAGATATCTCCACAATGGTATGATATTGTCCACTTTGGGCCTAGACCCTCATGATTTTGCTCTTGGACTCTACCCAAAAGGCCTCATACCAATGGAGATGTCTTTCCCTTATAAGTCTATGATCTTTTCCATGTGTTTTCAATGTGGGACTTTGTTTGCAACCTTGCAACCCCAACAGTAAGGTCCCATGTATCAGGAATGCTCGAATTGGTGATCTCCAGTCGGGTGAACCCTCCGGGACTTGGGCCCGGTCCACTTATGACACTAACGGAGTTTGAACAACAGGCTCCATTAGTGTCCAGGTTGTAAGGGCACTAGCCATCTTGGCTAATTCATCTGCCTTTTGATTTTTCGTTCGATGGATCTTCTGGAGAGTCACCTCCTGAAAGCTTGCTCTCAACTTCTCGAAGAGGTGGGCATATTTCCTCAATCTGTTGTTCTTGATTTTGAAACCTCCTTCCAGCTGGAGGGTGACCAGCTGGGAGTCTAAGCAGACAATCACTCGGGTCGCTCTCACTCTCTTCGCTGCTTGGAGGTCGGCTAGCCAGCTGTAATATGTCTTCCCGTGGGGAGATCAGCAGTATGCCCGCCCCACTACCGTGCTTGGTGGAGGACCCATCAACGTAGATTTTCCATGTTTCTTTCACTTGCTGGCCGGGAGTCTAGGTTAGAAAATCCGCCAAGGCCTGTGCTTTGATAGCGGTTCTGGGTTGATACTGGATGTCATACTCGTTGAGTTCAATTGTCCATTTAATCAGCCTCCCTGAGGCCTCTAGATTTATCGATACTCGACCCAGCGTGCTGTTGGTGAGGATGATAATCGGATGTGATAAAAAAATAGGGCCTCAGTCGTCGAGCCGTGAGGTCAAGGCTCAATGTCAACTTCTCCAACGTTGTATACCGGCTTTCTGCCTCTTTTAAAGAATGACTCAAGAAGTAGATTGGATGTTGTGTATTGCCTTCTTAACGAATGAGGACCGAGCTAATAGCTCCCTCAGCAGCTGATAGGTACATCCACAAAGTTTCTCCTGCCACAGGCTTAGACAGTCGCGGGAGACGGGTTAAATAGTCTTTGAGCTTAGTGAAGGCTCGTTCACAATCTTTGTTCCACTCAAACTTCGATGCTTTTCTCAGGACCTTGAAGAAAGGTAAACTCCGACCGACCGACTGGGATATGAATCGAGAAAGAGCCGTGACCCGACCCATCATCCTTTGGGTCTCTTTGATGTTGCATGGAGGGAGCATGTCTTGTAGTGCCTTGACTTTTTCAGGATTTACTTTGATTCCTCGCTCAGTAACAATGTAGCCGAGGAACTTCCCGCTCTTAACCCCAAACAGGCACTTGTTCGGGTTGAGTTTTAGCCCGTATCACCGAAGGGTGGCACATGTTTCTTCTATATCGGGAATTAAGTCTTCTGCCCAGGCTGTCTTGATCAGAATGTCATCAACATAGACTTCAATGTTCCTCCCGACTTGCTGCTTGAAGACCCGGTCCATAAGTCGTTGATAGGTAGCGCCTACATTCTTTAGCCCAAATGGCATAACCTTATAGCAGAAAGTTTCGTCTGAGGTGACGAAATTAACCTTGTTTTGATCTTCTTTTGCAAGCGGGATTTGATGGTACCCTTGATAGGCGTCCAGCATAGAGATAAGCTCGTACCCCGATGTAGAGTCCACCAGTTGGTCTATTCGGGGGAGTGGATAACATTCCTTCGGGCATGCCTTGTTGAGGTCCCGAATGTCGATGCAAACACGCCACTTACCCCCCGGTTTGGAGACGAGGACCACATTGGCTAGCCAGGTAGAGAATTGAATCTCCCGGATGTAGCCGGCTTCTAGGAGTTTATCGATTTCCTCACGAATGATTTGGTTTTGTTCCAACCCAAAGTGCCGCTTCTTTTGGTGTATTGGTCGAGCTTCGGGTAAGGTGTTCATCTGATGCGTCATAATAGCAGGGGAGACACCTGTTACTTCTTTTGGCGACCATGCGAGGACGTCCCGGTTGCGAGAAAGGCAGTTTGTTAGCGCGGTTTTGATTTCACTCGGGAGATCAATGGTCACCCGAGTGAATCCGTCTGCTAGGTCGGGATGGATCTGCACTTCTTATTGGTCGTCAGTAGGTCGGGCGGGAGGAGTGTCTAGAATTACTTGGACCAAGGTTTCTTGGCATCGACGAGCTTTGCGAGAGCCAGACTGGACAATGTCCACATAATATTTTCTGGCTATCTTTTGATCACCTTGGACTTCCCCGACTTGGTCCTAAACAAGAAATTTTAATTTCTGGTGAAAAGTATAGACAACCGCCTGGAAGGTGTTTAGTGTCGGCTTCCCCAAGATGACGTTGTAGGCGGAGAGGGTGTCCACTATAAGAAATGGGGCATGACGGGTCCTCCTCAGGGGCTCTTCTCCCAGGGAAATGGATAGGTTAATCTGCCCAAGCGGCCGGACTTCATGCCCGGTGAATCCATAGAGAGACGTAGTAGTGGGTTGGAGTTTCTCCCCTTCTAACTGCAGCTGATCGAAAGCCTTTTTGAAAATGATGTTGACGGAGCTTCCGGTATCCACAAACACCCTCCGCTCTTTGTAATTGGCTATGAGGGCTTCTATCACCAGAGCATCATCGTGCGGGGTTTCTATTCCTTGCAAGTCATGGGGTCCAAAGTTAATGGATGGTCCCTCGAGCATATACCGGCTGGAGCCAATCCCGTAGCTCTCTAGCCTTCGTCCATGGGCCTTCCGAGTACGGTGGGAGTCCCCATCAGTCGGCCCTCCGGATATCATGTTGATG
>JBBUKS010485473.1:0-16000 GCA_038050645.1 Hedychium gardnerianum
AGATAGAATTGTTAGGTTTTGAGGGATGCATTGTAATCATTTCCAACGTAGTCTACATTGAAAAAGCTTGTGAACTAGGTAGTCAACAACTTGGACACACTGGCTCCTGCCAGAAATCAACTTTAGGTGAAGTTAATGCAGCATTTCTCAACTTGATACTCAACATAATCAGGCATTGGTTAAGCTGGTCCAACTTCAATTTCCTTTGGCAATAAAAGATGACTGAATAAACTGACCTCCATGAGCAACATATAAGTATATAACTCAACTTGAATAAAACTGTACATTTAGCCAAGATCAAGCTAGTTTAGCTCATTTGAAGTGTTTTTGTTGATAATTGGAGGTGATTCAATCCTTTAAGAATTTCTAAGTCCATTGATCTTTACTTATCTGAAGCATAATATGGCATTCCACCGTTTATCGAAATACACTAATTTGTCTTAGGATATATGACTATTTCTTAGTGGGGCACAAAACAACCAACTAATTATTTACCGTGTCATTATCATTATACCTATGAAGATCTAAATACATGAGGTTAATTTTTGCCTGAATGGAGTATGTGCTGGTCATAAACACAGTTCTCAGTTATTTAGAATAATGATCATTTAAACATGAGATTAATTTTAGCCTGAACACATTAGGTGCTAGTCATAAACACAGCACTCAGTTAGAATTTTATGTTAACCATGATACAAATAAGTTATCAACTTGTGATGCCAATTTCTAAATTCAATAATTCTTGCCTAATATGTTGACTCCATTCAATATAGCTTGTCGAGCTTCTAATAGGCAAATTTGCTCAAGCTGAGTGCATCCAAGACCAGAGTTCATGACGCTCCAACTTATAAAAATTGATGTGTTATCTGCTATCATTCTAGTGTAGATATATGAGATATTCTCATGGAGTGCTTTAGGTGCTAATGGTGGAGACCAATGATGAATCTTATTTGATTGAGCCTTATTACTAGTCAATGGAAATTCACTAAAACAGCTCAAGATTGATAAGATTAATATGATAGGATTGAAATCTCATTTGAGCCTGAGTTTCACTGTAGCTTCGCATGAACATGTCCTGTCAATGTGCCATAGTCTCGAGGTTGTTCCGCATGTTGGTTGGCGTGCGGAACAATAAGTTTCACCTACATCGAATGCCACCAAATGGAATCTCAATTCATGGATTTGATTTTCATCCATTAGTAATTAATTTATCACTCGTATGTTTTTACAGCTGGCTTAAAAATTAAGATATAGTTGTGACAGCGGAAAAGCATAGAAGATAAGATTTTTGGAAAAATGTTACAAAATCTCTTTCTAGCATTATTAGACTATTTAAGGCTTTTGATTGTTTTTTAAAAATGAAGAATCTGGATAATATAGGCTCAATCAAGGTTTGCAACTTGTTGGTGTGATCTCATATTATTTGTTTGTGTAATGCTTATAAATGCCTATTGCAATAACTGAATGCTGCTGCCTATTTTTTTCTTGATTCCTTAATATTTTTAATTATGCCTTGGTTGTCTGTTGCAAATGAATTTATATTTCTTTTGCTTCTTAGGGAAAATGAATTCCTATGTCCTGATTGCTAGCCTGTGATCAACTTTAGATTTTTTTTTGCAGCAACTATGAAGTCTGATATAAAGAGGGAGAGAGGAAAGAAAGGACGCAAGTCTTTGCCCCCTTCTAAGAAACTACGTCTAGAGGCACAGAGGGTTCTTAAAGAACGTGTTCAAGCAATTGCCGAAAAGAAAGGAGTTAAACTCAGATTTTGCAATGTCAAGGAATGTGAACGCCACATGATATTGCCAGACAGCCCATGTGGGAAGATAAGGATGGAAATAGGATGGCCTCCAGGGGTTCCATTTGTTCATCCACATGACCTTCCTAACAAGGCAAAGCTTGGATTCCTTGAAGCTTATGAGCCTGGTTGGTCCTCACTTCAGCAAGATATACAGTTAAGTTTACTGAAGCTGGACAGACCAGTTGACAGGTGTGTGACCATAATCATATTCACAATTATTAGAATTAGCATTCTCCAATTCTACATGCATTTGAAATAGTTATTGAAAAGAGAAAATCAAGGGAAATGCTATGTTTCTGTCAGGCCCATAATTCTTCTTGATTTTCTTCAAAAAGAAGATTTTTTTTTGCATTCTAATTGACGTCACTACCTCCTTATGCTTGAATATGTTAAATACAGTTAATCTTAGAAAGTTTTACAATTAGATAATTTCCATTTTTGCCCTTTTCATTTATAATTACAGTTCTGGATACCATGTCAAGTTGTCGACTATTAAACATTCTCATCTTTTTTGCTATTTTCTAGACATTCCAACTTTTCTTTTCTGCAGAATTTAATCTTCATGACTTTGAGCATGTAGTCATGCTCTGTCATCTTGTGGAATCACAAGCTCTGCGTAACATGGTCCCAATCACAGCCCCTGAAGGTTTCAGAATCTATACCTAAGTTGTTCTAGCAGCAGGTATTGCAAACAGCATTCTTCAGTTCCAAGATCCATACAGGTATGGGGGTAACTAGACCTTAGTAGGTTTATCGTTTGTGGTGTCACTTCTTCCTGCAATCAATTATGCTTCATTTTCCATATAACTTAGAATGGGGAGAAAAAGGTGCCCACCAAAGTTGTCAAGTTGTGGCTATGTAGAGAAAATTCTATCCTCTCTTCTCTTTGCAATCAATGCAGCTTTTTGAGAAAAGCTCTCGTTCTGATGGGTAACTATATATAATAAAGGGCAAAAATCAAAAAGGTGCTCTTTATTTTCGTTATCATCTACGCCCCATGTTAAAAAAATTAAAAGAACGTTCATCCTATTTTTTCATTTCTAAAATACGTTTGTTGCACCATTGTTGCAGTAGCTTTGACCAAAACTATGACAACTGGAGCAGCTTTGGTCAAAGCTCCTACAACAAAATTAACTTTGGCTAAAGCTACACTAAACGGTTTTAGTCCATTTCTCTACGTTGTAGCAGGGTTGATTAAAATTGTTTCATTTTGTAGTAATTTTTAGTTTAGCCAAAATTACTTCATTTGTAGCCTTTTTTTCAAAATTGTTCCAATAGTATTTGACCAATTTTAACTAAGCTGGACTAGTTTTGATCAGATTAGAGGAGTTTTAACCAATATTCAATTTAATGAATATTAATTTTGATCATGTTTTACTAGCTTTGGTCAAAATTGCTACAGCTGTACTTGAACAAAAGTATTTTGGAAATGAAAAAATAGGACGAGTACCCATTTAATATATATTTTTTAACATGGGGTGCCTTTTTAATGATAACGAAAATAAGGGCGCTCTTTGATTTTTACCTATCACATAAGCTATTTGGTAACGTTCATGGTTTACTGTATAGAGATTCCAGCCGCTGTCCAAAACATGTACAAGCTTTTGCTTCAAAAAAGGATGAAAGGTTAAAAAAATTCTGGCACAACTTGTGGAAAACACATGGGAGTTTCTGGATTTTGCAAACTACAACTTGTAGGCAGCAAATATGACCAAAATGCTTATCATTATAAGTCAAATTGAATGTCAGTGTCTTTTTAGTATTTTCTCCAATTCTGTGGGATTAGAACCTGTAACACATTTGTTCTATTTTTCTATAATACATGGAGTTTATTCTTAGCTTTGTTTTCTTAGCTGTGGTAAAAGAATACATATAATATATAGTAGAACTAAGATAAATTAGTTGGTATAATCTTAGTGCTATATGCCACTGTTGAGTTAGATCATGAATCTATTGGAAGGATTTCTAATTTGATTATATGATGCTGCAATGGTTTTACCATTATGTAGTATCCAAAATGTTTGTTTACACTTTCTATAACTATTGTTATAACATTAAAAAAAGTGTAATTACTTTGTTACTTGAGAATTGTTTATCTTTTTACAAAACACAATACAGACAAGTTAAAATAACTTTTGCATGATTTATTATTATAGTAGGCTCCATTTATTTAAAACAGTATCTTGAGAAATATACTTGGCATTAAAGTTGTAAATTCTGATATGTTTCTTGTCCATTTCTTGAGAAATATGCTTTTTAAATTGTGCGTCAAGTCCTTTTGTTCTTGCATAACTTAAAAGTCTTTCAATGGAATTAAATTTTATGTTATTTAATGAGTGCAGAAGCTCTTTGATATATAATACTCATCTATTATTTTTCTTAAATGGCTTGTATGTTTACACGAGTGCATAATTTTTGAATTACAAGAGTTCTATAAATTTAGATACTTTTTTTTTTGCCATTGATAGTTGATGCTATTTTGATTAATAAATATTTTCATATATTATTAGGCACCTATTTATTTGACTATTATAAACTCCATCTATCATATGAGATTAAATATCTTATGATACCTGCGCAATTAAATGAATATTATGAATTTTAATTTTTAGATTACATATAAATAGGTTGGATGCTTGATTAATTATATACAATGAATTTATATAGAATCGCGGGAAACAGTCGACTGTTTGGAGTTATACAATCAATTATTGCATTATTGTGAGTTGATTAAATGTCATTTTGTTTTGAGTCAACTCTTCTATTTGAAGAAATTCAAAACAATCGATTTTGAAAGCTAACTGTTTACTATTCTGAGGGGAAAAATTTTGTAATACATCCTAGTTGAGATTTGAATTTTAAATTTTTTAATTATTCATTGGAGAGCATTCATAATTATGGCAAAAGGCGAAACGCTCGCCCCCAATATTTCCGTCAGTCCGTCCTAGGATCAATATGGAGGAGGTAAATCACGGGGGTTAGTCTAGTCAGTCCGAACAGTGACTAGTGCATAAGGAGGGCAGGAATTTGATTACTAGTCAGAATTTGATCTCTAGATTTCATTATGATAATATTTCATGCACTAGTCAACATCTCATCCCGTGGGGACTGAGAGCATTCATAATGGTAGGAATTACGGTGGTTGATGAATTAATGGCAGAATTTATGACTTTAATAACCGTGTAATTCAGATAGAAGAATTAAAATTTAAAATGTCATGAATAAAAATATAATGATTAAATTTTTTAATAAATAATTAAGAGATATAAAATTTAAATTAATTGTTAGGAATTATAAGAGATTTTTTCTTGAATAACAAATTTAAAAATGTTGGTAATAAATTTTTATTAATATTTTTTGATTTATGTTGATAGTTGATGAAAAAAAATTATGTAGCTGAATTGAATATTTTTAAAATTAATTAATACGAATAATTGAATACTTAGATTAAAAAAAAAATTCAAATAGCACAATCATAAATTTAAATTTGTTGTCTTGGTTTGATTAAAATTAAAATTAATCATATCAAAACCAATGTAGGCTTTATTATGTTTGGACCAATCTTAAACGCACCAAATCGATTTGGTAAAGAAAAAATTAAATTGAATTGAATTAAAAGGTAAACTAAATTGAATTGTACCGTATATCAATTTTTATTAAATCATGATTTTTAAATTTTATTCCGTTTTAATAGTTTCGATTTATTATTTAAGTTATGAAGAAAATCATTTTATTTATTTATCTATTTTGTTATCGCCTTTGACTATTTTAGATGTCCCAACGTATTAAAAATTAAATATAAAATATAAAATAATTTTTTTCATTAAAAATAATGTAGCTAATTAAAATATATTTTTTTAAAAAAAATGCTAAATGGATGTATTATATTTGAAACCATTTAAATCCTTATCAGTTCCATTTTGTCGTGCTATTTTCTCGTTCAAATCCAAAACCAAATAAAAAACACCAATAAAGAAACAAAATCTGGGAGCCGTTGGATGGATGACCAATCGCGACGTGGAGCCCGATCCGATCCCTCATTTTTTACTCCGATTCCAGCTCCCTCTTTTGCCCGATTCCAATTTCCAGCCCCAATCCCTCGTTCTCTTCCAGCTGCACAAGCGCCACCGCTCCGCCGAGCTCCGCCTCGAGGGCTTTCTGCCTTCTCTCGTCTCTTCTCTCTCTCTCTCTCTCTTTCCAGTTCGATTTCCTCCTTCTTCAGGCGGATCGCGTTTCGTTCTTCCATGATCAACTGAGGTTGACGGGTTGATTTGGTAGGCCTTGGTGATCCGTCCTCGGCGACCGCGATCCTAGTGGTTTTGGGACCGGAGCGAGGCGAAACCATGGAGAGTGGAGAAGTCAGAAAGGTTTCCCGTGAGGACATACAGCTGGTACGTATCTTTTGCCGTGTTAGGTTTTGCTTCTTTTGATCGCGGTCACATTTCCTTTTTTTAGTTGTTTGATCTCTCTGTCTATTGCTGTCAGTTTGTTTTGATTCAACCCTGAACATTTGTGGATTCAGTTGGTACTTGGTAGGCCGTAGACAAGCGAGTGTAGCGGAAGCAATGTTTTGCATTAGGCAAGGTGATATAGACGGAACTCCCACACAGGCCCCAAGTTGGTAATGTGAGATGATCCATTGGCTAAAAGGATTGAGGGAAACCTATTTAAGGTTCTGGTCATTTTGAATTGTTAGACCCATAGACTCGAGTGGTGCTAGGGCGAACTCCTGCTCTTCACCAATAAGCTAGGGTGCTGAAGTTGGCTCGTAAATGAGCTTGAGGATGGAGCTGTAGGTAATGGGTGACGACAAGATTGTTTCTCAATGATATGATTCGGTAAAAAAAAGCTATCTTGCGGTTAGAGGTCCATCAGTTCTAAATGATTAGCCAAGCAGGTAGATTTGCCTTATTACCTTAGTTAACCAAGGAATATTTTCTCTCTTGCCAATGTAAGACTAAATTGAAGACCATATCTAGATTTTAGGACACTTGGCATTAATCACCTCATAGAATTCTCACCTACCCAATGATACTTCTCTGATCTTAGAAAAAAAAAATCTCACTCAAAGCATGCAAAGCCCATGTCGCGGCTAATCACTTAGGTAAAATTCTCTTTTGCCCAGATATACCTAGCAATTTTTCAAGAAAAAAAAAAGTAGAAAAAATAAACAACTTTTATAGAGAGGACTAGTGTTCTTCTCTAGAGAAAAAAATGAAAGTGATTATGCATTTTAAAAATTACTTATTTTCTTATGAAATTGCTACCAAGACATACTAAAGAACAGTTTGTTTCTGTTGAAAAAAGAAAATGGAAAGTCGGGGATCTTTCTTATAAAACAAACGTCCTACTTTGTCAAGGCTGCCTTATTGTACAAATATTTCAAGGGATACCAAATCATCCTACATTGTCTTGATGATATGGAATTCATTTAAACAATCATAGACTTCAATGGTGCATTTTATTTGGTGGAAGCTAAAAAGTGTGACTAAGCTACTCTGCTTACATGGATAATTTTCCTGTGGTTATATGGCCTGTCAGTCCCAAAAGCAATAATCACATGCTTCAAGTGCTAGTAATAGAGGCTCAACTAAATCTTGGTTTTGGACCTAAGAAACTTACAGACACTTTGCTAAGCTTAAACAACATCACCCAAAATAATAAGTAATACAATCTAATTTAATTGTAGTAGACTCGTCAAACCATAAGAACTATCATAGTCTCCTAATATGCACTCTTGAACCTAACGAGCCTTGAGGGAACCTTAATTTTGTTAGGCTACATCTTTCATAGGTCATGTTTTTTATTTGTTTATACTTTATGTATTGTCTAAAATATGCTCATTTTATATTCATATTTTATGCTTTATTTTCTTTTTTAAAAACAATGTTTCCTTCCATCAAGCTCTACTAAGCCCTTTCATGATTTACCTCTTTCCCATTGTTGCTATGAACGTGCTCTCTATAGTCACATGAATCATCATGGATATGATGTTTTGAATAAATGTTATTCACAGACTCACATTCTGTAAAAATAACAAACTAATAGCATTTAAGTGCATCAACTTGATGCTTTGTGACTTTTCTCATCTTTTCTTAATTTATTCCACAAACATATCAACATATCTGTTTTTTATAAAAAAAAAATTATTCCCAATGTCATTCACCATTTCTGTGTTCGTGTGTGTGTTTTTCAGATTGTTTACTATGTATTTTCCAGTTTATTACTTTCTTGTGAAATTTCAGGTTCAGAACCTTATTGAGCGGTGCCTGCAGCTCTATATGAATCAGAAAGAAGTAATTGACACATTGTCTGTTCAGGCAAAGATAGAGCCCAGTTTCACTCAACTTGGTAGCTTCTTGACAAATTTGCTTTATAGCTTGAAGTATATTGTATTGAGGTTTTATTTAAGTTATTCTAATCTAATTTACATTACTTTTCTATTTCATATCGGTTTGGTGGAGTATCTTTAATCTTTTGTAAATTATTAAATGTATCAGCAAGAACGCCATGCAAAGAGTTGAAATTGTTAAAAAAATTATCTGTACTTCAGATCACATTCAGTGTTATCTAGTGTTATGAAAGCTAAGTTGGTGCAGTGTAGTGATGTTAAGCAATATAGTTGAACTTTATTATGCTTGATATGGTTTACAAGAAACAATTTGGTTTGATATTACAAGTTGTTTAAACAAGATTTCAAGTGTTATTAAATCATCCAATATTGCTTTATGAAAGTAATTCCTGTAATGATAGAGCCTTGAAAGAAGCAGGGATAATTGGAGGCATTAAATTAATTCTACTTAAATAATATAAGATTAATTTACAGTTGACAAGAATTTCAAAGTTACCATCAGGATAATTATTGATTTGCTTTTCAGTCATTGACAATTCATGCTATTTAGTCATAAAATGCTAATGCTTTGCCCATTGTTCGCACTACAGTTTGGCAAAAACTCGAGGAAGAGAATCGAGAATTTTTTGAGGCATATCATGTTAGACTCATTGTTAAGAATCAGATAATGGTTTTCAACAAGCTCCTTGAAAAACAAGTTGAGATGATGCAGACAGCATGCCCATCTGGTGTTTCGAGCATGCCTCTGCCCAATGGGTCTAATTCTTCTGCTAGTATGTTTCTTTTAAAACTCTTTTATTACTTATTAGTTGACTATTGTAATTGGCTTATGTTTGTATTACTCCTGTATTACTCTTGCATGGAGCTTGCTTAACAATTGTTGGGATTATTTTTAGATGATATACCATGTTGTATCCTATTCAACCTTTTTGATTTCTTGAATTTGGATTATGATTTTTATATCCATCTTTTCTTTTCCATATTTCCTTTTAACATATTTGTTTTATGTTATTAACTATAACTTGGTTGTGTTTTGGAATTTCCATACTTCGATGGTGTCATATTTGAAGAGTGGAAACATCATAGATTTGTTTAAAAATTGTTGTTTCACTTTTAAGTGTCACATAAATTTGATGGGAGAAAGAATAATGGACTAATTTCTTCAAAACAGTCAGAAAATGTAATTCTTCTCATATTTTCTTGAATACTTTGGTGTATGTGTGTTTCTCATTTTCTACAAGGGAGAGAATACTTCAATTTATTCAGTTTAAGAATAATGTAGTTTGGAGACAACATTGACTACAGAATTTATGGCTTTTAATGTTGATGTGACTACAGAATTCATACAAGTTTTGTATTATTTACATGATATTATTTTATCTTTGCCTTAATAATATATTATTTGTCTAATCCAGTCTGTGCCATCTAACATCATGCGGAATCAGTGTCTCCTCAATTTATATTGCATTGGCTTTATCCAGACTATGTCATCAAAGACTACATGGGATGCTTTTTCTTGCCTTATTTTTTAATGCATTTGTTTAATCCAGTTAGCATTATTAAAAAAATAAAATTTCCTATCATGAATAACTTAATTGAGATGACATTTTAATGTTTATTATCGGAAGATAGCAGAGTCAAAATTGATGATTGTCAAGTAGAAACCGTATAGTAAAAATCTGTAGATGTTTATTTACAACTCTTTTAAGTTTTGAAGCCTTCTCTTGATAATTCAGTTCTAACATAATATTATCTAAATCCATTTAGGATGGTTTTCACTGGAATAGAAAGAGAAAAGAAAGCACATAGTGATTTCTGTAATGGTTTGGCAATAACGGCATACTGATTGCACTTGTGTTGTATATCTAAACGATCTGGTCATATACTGATTGCTGCTATTATAAGGGGAAAAAGCAATCTCAGTTAAGTTCTAGTAACATGAGTGACAAGTTGTTACAGGTTAGTTTTGAGTCAATGTAACAATGAGTTGTATTCTAGGGTTGGTGAAACATGTATTACTTTGAACTTGTTTCCCCTTTTTAACAAATAATTGGTTTAAAATTAAGAATATTCAATATAGTAATAAAAGCATGTATGGACAAACTTCAGTTCATTGTGAAGAGTGAAGACCTCAGTCCATTATGTGCAGAACAAAAGTATGGAATCCCATGTTGAGATCTTAACAAAATTAATATGCTATCTTTGGACTGTTTATTGATTAATGATTACTACCGTGAATAATTAAAAATCAGCTTGTTATGGAAAATTATTGGAGATTCTTACTACATTACCTCTTTTAGTGCATCAATCTCCATTGTGCTATATACCTCAGCACACATCTACGTCTGCCCAGCTTGATGGCATGATGATATCCGATGGAGGTTTTCCAAATGCTATTATGAATGGAAGGCCATCAAGACAAGAAGGAATCTACCTTGACAATGATTCCTCTATTCTTGATGCGAGTATGAATCCCTCAACGAGTATGTTATTGTCACATGACTCCAACATGACAGGGGTTCAGGGAATGAACGGAACGCTAGTCAAGTCAGAACCTAACTACTTGAACAATTCTGAGTTTCCATTCAGTAATGATAGCTGCAGCATCTTGGACTCGCACCAGTCTATTGGCGATGCTTCAGTTGGATCGTTCAGTAGCTCAGAATTGACCGGGCAACCATTAAATGATACTCTCTTGGATATTGACACTTCTACACTTGGATTTAGTCATATTCCCCGAAATTTCAGTTTTTCAGATTTAACAGACGATTTCGCTCACTGTACTGGTTGATTCCTATCATTTCACTTCAAATGGATCATTTTATTTCCATTTTGTGTTCTATTTTCTAACATAATATTTCGTTTATTTAAAGACATTTTGGAGAATTATGATAGATCTCCTTATCTTCCACATGATTCAAATAACTTCTCAGACTCCCCAGGAAGGGAATTCAAAGGTTACTGTCTTTTGTCTTTTCTGATGCACATTTGCAATTTTCACCCTGATTTATTTTTTTTAACCTTCAAATTTTTACATAATAACTCAGAAGAAGACATCAAGAAACTAGACACCATTTCCGAAGGAGTCAGCTATGAGGATTTTGGAAGCGACTGACTCAACTTCTGATGGGTTACTGCCAGGTATATTCTTATGTTTTTGGGAAAAAGGAGTAAGACCCTCCCTTCATTTTCAATAATAGAGGAGAATCTCAATAATAGTCCTAACAATAAAAGGAAAAGAGTTTATAATGAAACATACAAATGAACCCAGCGAGAATGCTGGTTGTTATCCCCTCTTCATGTTTGATATTAAATGGTCCATTTGGATCTAACGGTTTCTTTTCTGGTGGCATTGCTACTATTCCAATATTCATAGATTGGATTTGGTCCTGGATCGTCAGTAATTCTCACCTCATCTGTACTTACGTCGCACTCATAACTCGGCACCAAGTAACATAGTGCAACTTGTGGGCAGGTTGACCAGGCATCTGTACATACTGGATGTGTTTGAAAGGTGCAATGACTTGTGTTTTAACAAATAGAAAAGTGGCGTGACACTTAAATTTTGTGTTCTAAAGACCTGGCATATCATCTTCTTAGTGCCACTCAGTGTGCTATGTATTTTTTTCCCCCTACGTAAAGTAATTCATGACTCTAGTTCTTATGTTGTTGCAATTGTACAAACAAAAAAGAAAACATGAAAAACTCGTTCAAACTGTTACTTTGTAACAAACATCAACATCTCAGAGATGCAAGTGATGAAAACTAATGTGTGGTCGTTAAAAAGAATGACTTTAGTTTGCTTATCTATCGAATTCATCTGGTATCTTATACTCTTTCACATTAAGTCCCCTTCAGTTATTCAATTGAGTGACTCGTGATTGGTGTTCCTACGAGATGGACTGATGGTTAGTGTATGGGGTGTTGTTATCATGAGGTTTGAGGGTTAAATTTTGATTAATAATCAGGTTTTTGTTCTCTTTCATACATTAGTCACTGTTCGGGCTAATTAGATTAGTCTTCGTGATTTATCTCCTCCGTATTGATCCTGGGATGGGTTAGCAGAGGCGTTGGGGGCGAGCGTTTTGCCTTTTGCCCCGTGACTCGCGATTGAGATTAAATTATAATAGAATCCGAAGGTTATAAGTGAGGATGTTTTTTTGTGATTAGGTGGAAGCTCAAGTGTATTGCCAACTATTGGACATCTTATAATTTGCCTCACGGGTTGGCACAGTTAGTAGTTATAAGATGATTATTCTAATAAATTTTAAGATCAATTTTTAGCGGATGTAAAATGTCTTGTTCGGTGTTTGATCTCTCTTATGTAAAGAGCTGTTGCATTAGAACAAATGTCCTTCGTGATTTATCCTCTTCTAGAGAGTGTGGGATCGCTCTTGAAGGGCCGTTAAAGTAGGGATTGTTGTACTATAACAAATGCCCTTCGTGATTTATCCTCTTTTAGAGAGTGTGAGATCGTTCTTGAAGGGCCGTTAAAGTAGGGATGACAGTGGGTTGAGTTTGGATCGGATTTCACATCTTCCCATCCTCATTTATTATATTCATCTTCATTCTCAATGAATTTTTAATTTTCATTCTCATATTTATATTCATCATGATCAAATATTCATCTCTATATTCATACCCATCATATTATTAGATATTTTCTATATTAATAATTTTTTTATTTCATTTAATTATCAATAAATTTTTTATTTCATTTAATTATCATCATTTAATAAAAATATATTAGAATTAACATCGTATCAAAAAAATACATAATTCAATAAAAATATATTAAATATATAAATTATTTTTAATTTAATCATTTTCAATAAAAATAAATTAAATATTAATAGAACTAATTATTGGGTTTTGAAAACTAAAATTTTATTATATATATATACATAATTTAATCGAATATACGAGCCGAATGTGAATAGGATTTTACTAGACCCGCCTTCATATTCAATTATTCGAATAATCATATTCGATTATTCAATTATTTAATCGAGTCTAAAAAAAAATTTTGTATTTTTTTTCATTCGAGTCGAGTATCAGATCTTTCATCGAGTTAGGAGAAAATTATCATCCCTAGACTTTATTTTTTGCTCCAAAAGAAGATAAATAACTTGCTCTCGAGGTAATGGTGCAGCAACAAAATATTTTCTTAGTTTCTCAAGCATCTAAGAGTCGAGTCTCATGTTCAGCGAATTAATAGATGATTTTTTCTAAATAAACGGTTAATCTAAAAATGTTGGGTTGATGGATCATTTACTGCGAGCGTTTTTTGATTTATTTTGATGGTTGATGAAAAACATCCGTGTGATTGGGCTGGTCATTCCATGATTAATCTATTGAGATATAATAATTGTTCTAATTTGGCTTGGTTTATTTTTCATGAGTTTGAGCTTGTTTGAAGCTTGGTTTATTTAGATGTTATCAAGCTCTCAATTCAAGATTATTTGATTGGTTATTGAGTTTGATAATTTAAAAAAAAATATATTTTATTTATTTAACATGTTGATAAGAATTTTATTAATGAATATGATTTGTGAACATTATTCATGAACATTATTCACGAACGTTGTTCATAAATATTATTCACGAATATTAACAAGTTAAATACATACATGTTCAAATTTATGTATTTAATTTAACGAATTATTTAAATTTATTTATTTAATTAATTTTAAATATAAATAAATTTTTATCAAATTAAATATTAAATTTATTTATGAATATAAATATTATATCACGTGAAAATATATTTACAGTTGTCAGACCTTCTCAACTGCTAAGACTCAAATTCTGTTCCGTACAGTCAAATCAAACCACGAATTTAGAGTATGGAGAAGCATTTTGTCGGCACTGTGTCACTGCCTGGTACTGCTGGAAGGTTTCAGGTGAGAGGGGCTTCTGCTTAGAACACCGCAAGGGGAAGTGGATAGGTAGGTTCCAGTTACAAGTATAAGAGGCGGAAAGGAGGTTTCTCAGCTGTCAGTGATAGTTGAAAATCAATTGCAAATTTTTCGACAAAGTAAGAAATCTTTAGAATGTTAGTCGACCATCTTTGAATGTTGCTCAAATCATTTTAATTAAATGTTGGTCGACCTACCAACAAAGTTTGATCAATACACTTTGCGAAAGAAGTGTATTCCAAGTCGGTAAAATGCAGTAATAAAAATTGAATGTGTGATTCAGTAAAATGCAGTATAAACAATATTGAATCTACTGGGTAATGAAGTACCGGCAATTGGCGCAGAATTGAAGACAGGAAATAACAATGTCAATAACTAGGATATCTTCAACACCTCTCTATTAACAAGGATGATGGTCAAAACAAGAGAACATAACAAAACTTCATCAAAACGTTAGCATCTTCGTTGCAAAACCACTGATGTTTTTACAATATCTGAGCGGCCGTATTCAGCTTTTCTGCAATGCTGAGTTGTGTTTTAACGAGGCTTGACAAGTAAACTAAAGCGAGATTGTCCTGTAACAAAGAAAAGGATCTCACATAAGCAAGTAGAAAAATGACGGTCCGTAATAATTCTAGCGGTCTTCCAGTAGGAAGAAAAGAAATGCAGTAGGTATATATGGTCAGGCTATTGCACATCGCGTAGAGGTGCATTTATCTTGTGGCAGGAAAAACTCTATGTACATCTAGTTAAGGATAGAAAGTCTTGCAAGAAACAATTTAAACAACCACTTGTGAAAACAAACTATGATTTTGGAAGGAGTCTTCACCTGAATCTTGTCATTGAAGACCTTGTCAAAAGCCGCTGGAGACATTCTTGGAACTGAAGCCAATGTGTCCGCCAGAAATCTCCCAATATCATTATCTGGGGTTACTTGTCCCTCCTAGAAAACCATAGAAAATCTACATTGTATACCCATGAATTAAAAGGTACAAGGACCATTGACAGTTGAGACGCTTACCACAACATCGTCAACATATTTGTAAATCTCATTGAGCAGAGAATACAATCTCTCCATTGAAGCTTCCATTCCTTCGAGATCATTAGGGAGCTTATCAACAGCCGTTGTCTTCAAGATGTCAACTAGCAAAGCCAAAACAGATAGTTACTTTGTAGTTCAAATGAAACAGTAAAAATAAGAGAGGATGCCACCCTGTTATTAGTACTGAATAAATGGTGAAATAAATTCCATATTGCAGAAAGGAAATAACTAAATAGATGAAATAAGAAAATTTTGTAATATAAAAAGAGAAAACACATCCTCACAAAATTTAGGAGATGTATCTTAGGGCTATAGCTAAAAATATTCTGATTTAGTCATGCAGCTTTCGAGAAAATTTATGGATCATTCAAACAAATGATTAATCAATGCACCATTTCCTACAAACCGTAATCTCAAAACTATAGACAAACTGATCCCGTAAAGCTATTCCACATAATATTGCATTTAGATTATTGTATGGTTTTTGCCTATGTTTGAGATGTCCCGTCAGTCATGATTCATTAATGGAATTCGATTGAAAAACATCCAAAAGGGGAAACATATAAAGGGCTTGAATCAGTAGGTCAAAGTTTAAAAATTAGAAATGCATCAAACCATGTTCTACGACTGTAGAAATAGCATACCTAAATTGCATTCTAGACACAGTCAATAATGACACAAAATAACGAGATGTAAGACTAGACAAAGTCCTGATCAAACATCCAGCCTATCCTACTACAATAACAAGATAAATGCAAAATATTTAAACTATTCAAGTCAAAGTTCATACATCCAATCCGTTCTGCTTCAATCATCCTCAAATCCAAGGGAATTTCTTGAAATTGTGCAGCAAGTGGTCTATCTCCAAGAGACAAATTAGAAGAGAC
>JBBUKS010485491.1:0-11543 GCA_038050645.1 Hedychium gardnerianum
AACATTGATCAATTATACTATACATATCCCATCAAATGAACTAATTTTTATTTGATTTAATTATGAATGAACTAATCATTAATTGATCTAATTATGATATGAACTAATTATTTAAATAAATAAATCATTGAAATGAACTGATCATTAAATGTTAAATATGTTATTAACACATAGCATCCAACTAGAACATACATTGATAAAATATAAAGTTAACACATAATATAACATTTTCATAAAATAGTATTGTTCGTATATGACACCGGATAGGTTAGCGATTATCTTGTAGGCTTAACGAAAAGGAGGAGTTGAGGAGAAAAACAAGAAGGATCCGTATAAAATTAAATTTAGAAACTATATTAAAAATTAGAGGATAATTCTTCAATAGCTAAACATGACTCTCAAATAGACCCACATCTTGAGATATAAAAAAGGAAATAAATACTAATATTTAGACCTCAATTTTTATTTTGCAAAGAAAGGAAAAAAATTTTACTCGAAAAAGAAAAGATACAACAGACAGGGATTAACCCAAAATAGGATGCGAATTAAGACAAATCCTCACCTATAAATATCAGGACTATCAAAATTATCTTAAATATCATAAAAAATAAAAATTATCAAAAATAACAAAGAGATTCCGAAAATCGCTTAAACGATGAAATTTGAATTCGAAACTTGACGATTACGAATTTCTCGATAATAAATATAAATCTTTAAATTTTATATATATGGTCACTGATAGAACTTAATTTCGAATCTCAAATTAAAAGTTATACCCATTTAAAATTTAAAAAGTGATATTAAATTTCATAATGATTTGAATCTATATCAATTTGATAGAAGACAACATCTTCCTCATCACTCAAACAAAGTGGTCAACTCTCAGGCTTCTAAATAGGACCAATGAGGTGAAGTGGAAGGGGGCCTGGCAACTGTGGTTCTCTGTAGTACTGCCAAGGACAGGTTTGGCAGCATTATTATCTGACAAATGTCCCACGTAATTTATAAAAGAATATGGAATCAATTTAAAGAGATAGTTCTTTTTACTTTAATATTATAGATATAACAATAACAAGAGGGAATTTTTTCTAAAGAAATTATACTTACAGCTCCAACGAGATGGTAATGCGGAATTTGGGGGAAGAGATGGTGGACGTTGTTGATCCATCCATAGTCTCTGTCAATTATTGTCAGTCCCCCTGGCAAATAACTCCATTCCTACACGAATGCGAGACAGATTAGAACAAATTACAGCTTCAATAATTGAGCAAATACATGCGTTTAGTCTCCACGAACCATATTGGAACAGTCAATTAGAAATTTTCTTGGTTTCCACAGTGATGCAAGTAGGTCACTAGATCCAACCACATCACAAAAACCTAGAGTTACAAGTCAATTTATTAATCAATCACCCGCTAGTCCCCCCATACCAAGCTCTAAACCACACTCTATTTACCAGAACTGAATTTTCAGATCTATTCATAACCCAAGAAAATTACTAAAATTAAAAAAATAATTAAAGGTGACATATTTAACTTGCTGTAGTTATACAGAATGAAGAGGCAAAATGATAATAACTAACCGGGTACCATGATTCATCCTTGTCTACGTTCCCATGGTTCTGGTGATGAGTCCTGTGGCTAATCCTCCTGCTCCGATTAATCCCACCGCAGATACAAGTTAATCACTCCAACAATAACAAAACAATACAAAGTTTTATGAATTACCATCAGTGGTAGGGCACAAGAATGCTGGAATGAAGCAAGTGTCCAACCACATTGTTGATTCATACTCTCAGAAGCTCACATGCCTACTGCATCATAATTACACAACTCAACTTCATAAGCATATGTTTAATGAACTAGTCTGAAGAACTAATTCCAAAATTTAAAAATGCACATACAATTGTTTCGAGTTCCGAGTACCCATCAGAGTCAAGATTCTATTTGATAGATATAAAAAATTTAAATTCCTTACTACACAAATTTTAAGCTAGTCCAACTACCAAAATCTACCTGGATCTGCAATTTACTCACTGAAAGTCGCAATCTTATGACATTTTCTTCTTATAATCTTCTAGTTATATTTTAAATGCAAAATGTACCTGGATTTTTTAAAAAATGATGTTCATGTATGAAATTTCGCGGAGATTATGATCGAAAAGGTAAAATGAAATAAAATAACATGAAGATTAATGAATCGGAACAAATGCCAGGGTTTGCATACAAGTTACATACCAATCATTGCCGAGAACAAAGATGGCCCCAAAGCATGGTGCCTTGGGCGAACCAATAGAGGGGGCAGAAGAGGATCCAGCCGTGGAGATGCCCTGAGGTGATGTTCAAGGCCTCCATCGCCGTTCTCGATAAGATGCAGCCACGGTCGCAGCGGCCAGAAGCGGCGGAGGGAGAGGATTAATTTAGGCGAGGGAATGAGTAGAAGACTGCCATGATGGTTATTAGTCATCGAACCAAAGATGCACAAGGAGAGCATCAGATAAAACAACAATAACAAAGTGATCTTGAAGTACTAAAACTGGCATTCCCCAACCTTTTCCCCTCACAGTGTTTCAGAGAAACCCACAAAATAATTTACTCAAATGTTTGAAAATTGTGACAAGCCAAGCAACGAGTGAATTTTTAACATTTGCAACATTCCAAACAACCTGATAACTACATACATGCCACAAAATTAACATTTTGCAGATGATGAAGAAAGATTGGGATGGTATTCAATCAAATCCGGTACCTCAGCAGTGGGTCTTTAACGGGGAGGCGTTCATTGTACACTCTCCAAGCATACTCCTCCAAGCAGAAGCCATGGAACTTTCTTCTACCATTGTCGCCGACATTATCCCCGCCATCGTCATCAAAACTACATTCATCTGCGGACGGCATGAGCGGAGAGATGATGCAGTCAAGTTGCAAAGTCAGGAGCAGTGTCAACGATATGCAGCTGGAATCATCACCGCCATCAAACAGCTCGGAAGTTGGCTGAGGCCTACTCCTCACCTTCTTGAATTTACCATTGCTCCAGACCTGCCACGGATTAAATTGTTTCCCTTTTTATTTAAAAAGATATCTATGAAAACCCAAAAGCCCTCACATTTGAATGAAGAGGGATTTCAAATTCAAGATCTTCCTCAACAACTTCAAAGGCACCCTCAACCAAAGGGCCAAGTTGTTATACACAGATATTAGGAAAATTGATCCATGAATATTTGCATTTTTATAGATTTAACTGAATCTTTTGAGTGTAAGTATCAGTTTTGGTTGTGCCAACAACTAAGCAAGAAATGCATAGTTTGCCAATTATTTGAGTTTGAATTTAAACAAACATCTTAATTTGTTGATCTATATAGATATACATTCAAAATCATTGAAGACAATCTAGGCTAACTACCTTATATACAGTACTAGAATTATTGGAATGGACTAGTTAAAAGTTGCCTTCTGATCTGACCATTAATAACAAAGCTAAACTACCTTCTGCTGGTGCAATTGTCCCCTAGTTAAGGGTTGCCCAAGCTCGAGATGGCTCGAGCTTGAATTTAGATATTTGATCAATATGTTAAGTGAAGTCAAGTAAGTTAAGGGTTGACCAGAGACTTGAAAATGGTGTAAGTCTCAGTGGAACTAGGCAAGGGAAAGTCCTAATTGAAGGTTAGGCAAATGGAAAGTCCTAACTGAAGTTAAGCAAGAAAAAAGACCTAGTGGGACTAGACAAATGAGAGACCTAATTGGGAACTAGACAGTGAAAATCCTAGTGGGACTAAGCAATCGTAAGTCCTAGTGAGATTAGACAAAGGGAAGTCCTAGTTAGGAACCAGGCAAACCTAGTTGGGAATCAGGTTAAGTCTAAGGTGAATTAGCTGGGAACTAAACACTTGGCACAAGGTAAAGTCCTAGTGGGACTAAGCAAACCTAGTTGGGAACTAGGTTAAGTCCAAGGTGGGTTAGCTGGTAGCTAAACACTTGCGCGATTGAAGTTCTAGTGGGACTAGGCAAACCTAGTTGGGAACTAGGTTAAGTCCAAAGTGGATTAGCTAGGAGCTAAACACTTGGCACAAGTGAAGTCCTAGTGGGACTAGGCAAACCTAATTGGGAACTAGGTTAAGTCCGAGGTGGGTTAGTTGGGAGCTAAACACTTGGCATAAATAAAGTCCTAATGGGACTAGGCAAACCTAATTGGAAACTAGGTCAAGTCCAAGTTGAGTCAGCTGAGAGCTAAACACTTGGCATGAGTTAGGTAGCTGTGTCAATCGATTGGACAATATGCAAATCGATTGGGCAGAGTGTCAATCGATTGACTAGGTGAGTCAATCGATTGAAGTTGTTCTCACCAGAACAGAAGGAACCGTAATCGATTGGTCAATCGATTAAGTCGATTACGGGCTCACCAATCGATTGGAGCATGTTGCCAATCGATTGGGAGGTTGTTGTTTGTCGCGAGAACAGAAGCTGCCCGAATCGATCAAGTGATCGATTGAGGCAGAACCAATCGATTGGGAGCTATTTGTAGCGAAAACAGAAGCTATCCGAATCGATTAGGTGATCGATTGAAGCAGAACCAATCGATTAGAGCAATCTATTGAAAGTTGATTGTCGAGTGAACAGTGTGTTTGTCGCGAGAGAACAGAAGATACTGTAATTTATTGGTCAATCAATTACAGTCTGGCCAATCAATTGAGTGATCGATTAGGGCCAGTTTGTCGCGAGAACAGAAAACTTTTTAATCGATGATTGGGTGATCGATTAAGAAGCTGGTAATCGATTGACTTGGTTCACCAATCGATTAGGCATTCGAAAAAGAGCCATTGAATGGACAGATCTAACGTGGTAATCGATTTGTGAGTAAGGTCAATCGATTAAGAAACCCTAAATCAGCAGGATAAAATGTTTTCGCGTGGATTGAAGCAGTAGCTCTTTTTGAGATTTCTTCACAAGCTGTCAACGCCGGTTCTTGGACGATTCTGAGTGAAGAGCTGCTGCATTTCCGAATCTACAAGAGGTTGGATTAGTCACCTCAAGGAGATAGATACCAAGTAAAATAAAGGTGTTAGCATTGCTTCGAGTTTTCCGCTGTAAATCATTATCAAGAAGCGATTGGAACTAATCACCCCCCTCGAGCTCCCTTTTGTCCTAACATCTTCCACAAGAAAATCTCATATCTTATTAATTTTTTAATAATCCAATCTTGAAAGTAGATAGTCTTCTCCTGATTCGCCGATCGGATAAATCTAGAGCATAAATTACACAATTAAAAGTCAACATTCAAGATATTCATACCATATAAGATTTGAATCTGAGTGCTTTACCACTGCACGAATTATAAGCATAGATTAAGCAAACGGGCTCTAGCATCTTTTATTATTCTCCCACAATAAATCTAAACTGCATGCTTTAAGATTGTTGGGCATCTCATACGTGGTGACAAACTCAAACAAAACAATGGTATAGCAACTAGCTGTCAAATGAATAGTGAATTCACGAAAGGGCAGCCCAGTACATAAAACTCATGGCAGCAACTTTACCATTGTGCCAAAGCTCCCCTTCGAATAGTGAATTCACTACAAAAAAATATATCACTCACTCTAATCATGAATAGATTTTCAGGTAATATAGTTGGACAAAGAATTTCTTGCTATGACGATCTATTGGAGTGCCTATCTAACTGCATTCAAATACATTTTCAATTTCAATGTGATTGCTTGTGATGAAGAAGTAAGAACTCACCTGTGCAATGTCACCAAGCGTGACGAGGATGGAATCGGGAACTGGAGTGATGGAGATCAGCTCCCCTGAATCACCAAGGGCACGATACGGTTTCCTCCACCGTCTCATCTCATACTGAAGTCCCACAACATACGGATAGCACTTGCTCTTCGCCATCTGAGGACCAAATCTAGCAGTATTTGCATCCTTTCCATGCGAAGAGACCCACAACAAACACCTTGGCTTGTAGATCTCCTTCTGAAAAGGGTTTCCGCAAAACCCCCCTTCCATGGAGGACAGCATCTCTACGACTGCAAATCCCACCTTCTGCAAGCATTCGCCAAACTCTCGCAAATCCGGAAGAGAAGATAACACATGTCCCTCCCCGTTTCCACTCGCATCCAACACCAAAACACGATCTCGCGGACTGCGGTCGATGCTATCCCCATCGCCGTCATCGAAATCCTCGTTGTGAAAGCCAATAGATGCCATATTGTTGACGGAGATCGAGTGAGAACAGAAGAGGGACTCTGATTCGTCTAGGGCGGAGGCGGCGAGGTCACCATCGATGCCATGGCCAGTGAGATGGAAAAACCCGAAATCAGATGCGGCGGAGAGGAGGAGATCGCTTTCTGGCGCCTGATCGAAGGTCACGACCGGGGGATGAGGTTCGATCAGGCTCCTACGAAGGGGCGAGGGTTGGGAGAGGGCCGGCGGCACGAGAAGCTGGTGGAGAAGGCGGGAGAAAGAAGCGTCGGCGTCCGAGGGGAAAGAGTTGGCGACAGAGTGATTGGACGGTGTCGGTGGAGGAGGCGACGGGACGAGTCCGTGGTGGCGGTCGGCGTCGTCGGCGGCGGAAGCAGTGGCGGTGGAGGAGGAAGCCATTTGGAGGGAAAAGGTCAGACTTTTGGACCTTTTGGGAGTGATGTGATTGTTTCTTGTTTTGTTTTTGGAGAACACTCGTAATTTATTAATAAAGGGTGGAGCTTGGTAAACTTACTCGCGGAACAACTTAAGAAAATAATAGATTAAATAATTTTTTAAAGAAGTTTTATTTTATTATTCATATTTCAAAAATATAAAAATATCTATCAGTATGATATATGTAAACGCCTTATGATATAAAAATTAAAAAAATAAATCCTAATAGTTAGATTTTTTAATAGATAATTAAAAATTTTAAAATTATAATTATAATATATTATAAAAAAAATCTAATATAAAATAGTATAAAAATATTAATCATTTGCATAAATTTTTATTAATATTTTTTAATTTATCGATGAAAAAAAATTATGAAATTAAATTGATTATCTTCATAATTAATCAATTAAAAAAATATGCAATTTGTTTAATTTAGTATCAGGGTTTTTAATCAAAAGCTAAAATTTGAATTTTATACTATTATTGATAATTAATAACTATATAATTAATGAATTTGTCCTGTTTTTAAGACAAAGTAGAGTGTTGTGCACTGGGATGAGATGTTTTTAAGACAAAGTAGAGTGTTGTGCACTGAGATATGCAATTTGTCTGCTAACAATTCCCCGCTTTCCACGGAAATTAATGCGTTTGTTAAGGATGGAACCGAATTGTCAATCAATCATTAAGCTTTAATTTTTGTCTTTATTAAACTAGTTTTGTTTTTTTTTAAAAAAAATAGTTTGTTAAGAAGAGAAAGTTATTTTAGATTTATCAAAATTTATATTTTTCTTATTTTTTTTCAAAAAAAAAGAGTAGAAGGGCCACATTAAATTCCAACAAATATATCAATTAGAATATTAAAGTAATTAATAATGAGCCTTAAATGATAATTATGCGTATCTACTAATGTAAGTTTCATTTATTGGGTAATAATATCACTAAAATAATAACAACAATTCATTATTTACTAGTAGTTAAAATTTATCTTCTATAGTTTTTTTTTTAGAATTGTCTTGAGGCGATAGTGCGATTGTAAATGAGATAACGAGCGTTTAAATGTTATTTAGGATATATTATATTTGAAAATTTTGAATGATTTATGACTTTGAATATCCGTGATCGTTAGAGTTTATACATGCTTTCTGATGTATTATAGTGATTTATGAAACAATTTCATTGAAATAACTCGATCGATTAGTCGGATTCGTAAGAGTTGAATTTATATATATATATATATAGATAGATGTCTGGATTAATTTTTTTTAATTTATTTTTTTAAACAATCAGTTAGTTATGTTAATAAAATTTTATCTGATTTAAGGATTGAATTATAGTATTAAGTATATAAAAAAAATTCAAAATTTTCTTTTAAATGTACGCAAGATGTGTAAAATAAGAGATATATAATATTAAAATTATTTATATATATATATATATATATGAGATTTTTATTATTATTATTTATTTATTTATTTTTGCTGATTTTTTTGTTCAGTTTTTTAAAAACTGAGGATTTGAAAGAGAGTCAATGAAATAAAAGGATGTCAACTATTAAAAAAAATTAATCAAGTGTCGAATAAGGTCGAATTTGAATTGATCGCTTTGGTTTTATAAAAAAAATTATTAATTATTAAAATAAATTAAAAATATTAATAAAAATTTATTTAAATGATTAATATTTTTAAATTTATTTTTCAGGATGAAATTTTTTTTTTACCATACAGATGAGATTCGAAATTATTCCAGGACAAAAGGATGTCAACTACTAGAGAAGAGAGACAGAGGAGCTTCTTTACTCTTTTGCCTCCCGATCCACTTCCTCCTCTCTCGCCATGCACCTCCCTCGCCGGAAATCCCCGTTAGGGCCACCGGCGGATGCCTCGCCGGCAGTCGGAAAGCAGGCCGGTTCGTACACCAGGAAAGGCAGCAACTTTTCCATCTACGCCCTCGTCCTCGCCATCTTCCTTCTCGCCTTGGTTATGTACCGCGAGGACCTCAGGGCCATGGCAGATTGTTCACTGTCGACTTCCCAACCGCAAGAAGATGCCCCTGCAGCCTTCCCCGGAGGGTCCATCTCCCGACGTCCGTCGGAAATCGCCGCCACTAACTCGACCGTTTCGGAGAAGTGCGATCTCGCGCGCGGCGAGTGGGTTTTCGACTACGTGGATTTCCCGATGTACAGGGAGGAGCAGTGCCAGTACCTGTCGCAGCAGATGTCCTGCTTGCGGAACGGCCGCCCGGAGGCGATGTTCCAGAAGTGGCGTTGGCAGCCCGCCGGGTGCTCCTTGCCCAAGTCGGCACTCGAAACCCTAGCCCGGATCGATTTTTTTTTCTTTCGAAATCCTTCAAAATGCTCGATTTGGTTTTGCTAGATTCGACGCGAGGATGATGCTGGAGTGGCTAAAGGGAAAGAGGATGGTGTTCATCGGCGACTCCATGAATCGGAATCAGTGGGAGTCCTTTGTCTGCCTGATGCAGACCGTGGTGCCGCCGGAGGCGAGGGATCGCCGGGTCGACGGCTCCCGAATCATCTTCACAATCAAGGTACCATCTTCTCCCCCGATTTGAATCGATCCGTGCATCAATCAGCTCGTGTTGGTGAACCCCGGAACCAATTCAGGAACACGGCGCCTCCATCGAGTTCTACTGGGCGCCGTTCCTGGTGGAGTCGAACTCCGACGACCCCAACATCCACAACATCGCAGAGCGGATCATCAACCCCGATGCCATCGAGAAGCACGCCGTCCACTGGAAGGGGGCGGATGTCCTGGTCTTCAACACCTACATCTGGTGGATGAACACCTTCGAGACTCGAGTCTTGTGAGTCCGCCGACGCCATGAATGCGAAATTCAACCTTTTCTCAATCGAATTCTCATCAATTTGGTTTGACGAAGCAGGCGTCCGGGGGCACAGAATTGGACGGAGAACGATACGATTGTGAGATATCAAGCGTATGACAGAGTCCTGAGGACGTTGACAAATTGGCTGGATCTCAACATTGACCCCACGAAGACGTCCGTCTTCTTCATGAGCATGTCTCCTTCCCACAGCAAGTAAGCAAATCCCCTCCAGCTCTTGTCCTTTTGATTTCTTCTCACACAATTTTCACAAAAGCTTCTTAAATTTAGGATTTTTGGCTTGTCGCTTACTTGGATCTTGGTTTTCAGTTTCATGCTGTTTTTTTTTTTTTGGTATCAATTGCCTCATATGATTGCAACAATCTTGCAGACCTACATCCAAAGACTTTCCACCGCTGCTCCTCTATTTTTTTTTCTTTTTATTTCCTTTTTTAGTTTAATATTGTAGGGCATCTGGTCATTGCTTTTTCTTGGTTTCCTCTCCTCCATTGATTACAAAGCTCTGTTCCAATTCCTAATATTTTTTTTAAAAAAAGAACCTTTTATTAAAGAATCCCCTTCAATTATTGATCGACAGCGATAAATAAGCTTCCAGTAAAGAAGCCAAAGGGCAAAGCTGACAGGGCCGCTTTTTTAATTTTTCAAATATTTAAAAATTAAATTTTGATTTTGATAAATTTATAGATGAATTTTTTTAATAGATAATTGATTTAAAAATATTGAATTGATGAATTATCTATTGTTTTTTAATTTATTTTGACGATAAAAAAAAATTATAGGACTAAAATATAAATTGAATATTTGATGCCAACTTATTTTTAAAAAAAACAAATTCTGTTGTAGCTTTCTGACGTGATCAAATGCTT
The DNA here is from genome assembly GCA_038050645.1 of Hedychium gardnerianum. NCBI lineage: Eukaryota > Viridiplantae > Streptophyta > Magnoliopsida > Zingiberales > Zingiberaceae > Hedychium > Hedychium gardnerianum. Next base: position 10,364 of record JBBUKS010485491.1, read on the forward strand.
CCAAGTTTGTTCTTTTCTTCCAAACCATGCTTATTTCATGTAGTTCACGCAGCTCTGTAGCTTTAAACTTTTGATGCCAAGGTGCCATTTTTATTTGGTGCAGGAGCTCGGACTGGGGCAACTGGGCGGGGATCAAATGCGCCAGGGAGAGGCTTCCGATCACCGACATGACCGGCATCTCTGTGGGCACCGACATGAACATCTTCGCTTTGGCGAAGAAGGCGCTGGGCTCGCCGGCGCTCCGAGTGCCGGTCACCTTCGTCGACATCACGGCCATGTCGGAGCGGCGCAAGGACGCGCACACGTCCGTGTTCACGGTGCGGCAGGGGGCGCCGCTGACGCCGGAGCAGCAGGCGAAGCCGGCTGAGTTTGCAGACTGCATCCACTGGTGCCTCCCTGGCTTGCCGGATACCTGGAACCAACTCCTCTTCGTCCACCTCCTCTCCGGCCGCCGCAGCCGCTACTAACACCACCCCCACATAACCTCTACTAAATTTAATTTTTATTTAAAAATCAATATTTTTTTTATAGGTAAATTACTATAATTAAGTCGAAAATGTAGTAAAATTGGCTACTCATTTAGCACGCTGGATTTGAAGATTTGTAGTACCCGTGAAAAAAGTTGATGTTTTGTATACGGAACAATGTCATGAAATTTGAAGGTCAAATCCTGATAGTTAGATTTCTATATTTTTTTTATATATTAGTTACTGTCCGGATTAATAAACTAGCTCTCGTGATTTATTATCTTTTCTGTATTGATTTTAGAACCGAGATAAATTGATGGAGATATTGGAAGTAAACGTTTCACTTTTTTACCATCGTGAATTCAAAAAGTTGTAAAGTATATGTAAAAATGTGAATTATATTTTCAATTTATCTTACGGTCCCTCAAAAATCTCATGATCTACTCAATTAGAGCTAATCGTCCATAAATTAATCAAAGGCATTTTACTGAACTTTGCATGCAATTTCAAGATTTTTCATTTGGCATACCTGACTTTTATAATACTCAAATCACAATATTTTTGAAATGCCCCTCCTTTCTTTCTTTTCCTAAAATAATCACGGAATATTTTTACTCTACTATTTAAAAATTGGTTGTTATCAATTTACACTATTAAATTAAGACACGAATACATTAAGGAGGCTCAGAATTTTTCATTTCGCATACACTCAA
>JBBUKS010485502.1:0-15999 GCA_038050645.1 Hedychium gardnerianum
GTAACACTCTAACTTTAACCTGTTGTCATACATCAAAACCTTAGGGTTAGACTTTTAGTGCAAACTGCACCAACAAAAGGGACGTTCTACAAAATGACGGTTAGACTTGCTATGTTATATGGTGTTGAATGGTAAGCTATAACTCGAGCATATGAGCAGAAGATGAGAGTTGCAAAGATAAGAATGTTAAAGTAGATGTGTAGATATACGAGTAAGAAATGAGAACATTAGAGAAAAAGTCGAGGTTGCACTTATTGAGCGAAACTCCGGGAGACACGTTAAGATAGTACGGACATATACTTAGATAACCAATAAATGACGATGTGAAATTATGACAAATATGCACATCAAACAAGAAAGAACAAAAAACATTTGGTTAGCAATAATAAATGAGATAAAATTTATTTAAATATAGTTAATATAATAAGGGATAAAATCCAATAGCATAGTAGAATCCATATAACCGACCCCACCTAATAAGATAAAACTTAATTGTTATTATTGTATTGCAAAAGGAATTGAAAAGTATAAGAGAACTTGGTAAAATTACAAGTGGGTTGAGGTTAACAACAATTTGGTAAATGAAGCCTTCGCATATGTAAAGTTGGTAATGAAGTATTAGAAGGTCAAGGTGGATTGAATACTAGGTACATGAAAGAAGACTCGAAGGAGACACCTCAGACGAGAAGTCCTAGTGGGTCGTAAGTCAAGGATGACCAATTACTAAGCACTTAAGCGAACTCTTGGCAGGTGAGATGCGAGAAACTAACTTATACTTTAAGCAAGAGTAGCTTTCTTAGTTAGAAGATGACTTGACCAAGAAGCAAGTGTTTCTTAGGATTAAAGTCAATGGACTAACAATTGGTGACAAGATTAGTCAACTGAAAGCTAATCACTTGATTAATGTTGAAACTCAAAAATGTAAATGTTAAGTAGCATATATGTTTTGGTGCAGTCGACTAATGGTAATTAAGAGTCACTGAAATAAGATAGATTAACAGATGACAGCCATAATTCAAGATATTAGCTGCAATAAAATCTTGATTAGAGCTTTGGGTCGATCACGAGAGCTCGCCACCCGACTGTCGTATCTATCTCAAAGATACAATGCCAAGCCATCGAGTGTGAGGTAGCAACTGTTAGTAAGAGTCGGGAGATGTAAAGGGTGAGGGTCAAAGCGGCTATTCACGAAGCCAAGGAAATTTCCCTTGAATTCCATCTTGCTGAGCTCCAAGACAAGTTTGAAGAGTTGGAGGAACAAAGGTTGAGGGTCAAGCTGCAAGAAGCGGAAGAGGTTGCTCGTCGCGAGCATCAGGCGACAAAGGCAGAGACAGCGAAGGCCGAGCTGGAGAACTACAAGGCGGGCGAAGAAGGGCAATGGGCCAACAAGAAGAAAGCTTTCATGACCTCAACCGAGTTCTATGACATACTTGGCGGCAGGACTGTCTCCATGCTTGGGCATGATTTCGAGAGAGTCATCCGTCAGGTTCGAGAAGCCGAGTACCTGCTAGCGGGAACTCCTCTAGAATTTTTGAGTTTGCAGAAGGTGTTAGATAACCTCTCGGTCGGACGATTAGCTCAGAGATTAGAGATAATGTAGTTGCCTTTTAAGCTATCTTTGAATTTCCAAGTAGTGATGATGTAATATGCTCCTTTTGGTAATGAACTTGGCCCTTTTTTATTTCCTTTGCATGTGGGTATAACAGACTCGAGTGAGTGGAATCAGCTTGAATGACTTGATAAAGTCGCTAAGGGAGCCATGTCGATCTGCACTTTGGTACGAGACCAAGGGAATTGAGTTACGTTTGTCCAAGACAGGGTGTTAGCCGATGGACATCGGCCTGAGATAGGGAGTTAGAGTTGATGGATGCTTATCCGAGATAGGGAGTTAGAGTCAATGGATGCTTATCCGAGACAGGGAGTTAGAGTCGATGGATGCCTGACCAAGACAATGAGTTCGAGTCGATGGACGCATTGGTCCGAGACCAAGGGAGTTAGAATCGATGGACGCCTTGGTCCAAGACCAAGGGAGTTAGAGTCGATGGACGCCTGTCCAAGACAGGGAGTTGAGTCGGTGACCGCCTGTTTGAGAAAGGAAACAGGGCGAACACAAGTATTGAAAAGAAAATTGCATTTTTTACTAATGAAAAGTCATAAGGACAAGGCCAAAGAATCGGCCAAAATAGGACAGAAAGTACCCGACATTTTTAGGTACGACAAGGTCGGAGATGGAAAGCATTCAAAGGTCGTCCAAGTTCCTTTCCTTGCGGATCTTGAAGATAATAGGCTCCCAAGCTCAACTTTTTGATGACTCGATAAAGCCCGTCCCACCGAGGTTCTAGCTTCCCAACTTTTCCCACAAGCTTCACCTTCTTCCAAACAAAATCGCCCACTTGAAAGGAGCGATGTATGGCCTTCTTGTTATTAGTTTGGCACATTCGATCAATAAGTTGTTAGCCGAGGGGCAGCCTTCTCCCTAGTTTCGCTCACAAAGTCAAGCTCGAGCAGTCGTTTATCGAGACTATCTAGGTCGTAAGTACTGATTTGAGCCGACTCCAAGCCGATCTCGACAGGAACAACCGCCTCCCTACCATAGACTAGATGAAAATGAGTCATCCTGTGTTTTCCCGAGGAGTTGTTCGATAGACCCACAGGATATTCGGTAGCTCCTCCACCCAAGTGCCCCCTACATGATCGAGCTTGATTTTGAGTCCCCGAACGAGTTCCTAATTAACGACTTCAGTTTGCCCATTACTTTGAGGGTACGCGACCGAAGTGAAGATTTGTTGGATACCAAAATCTTGGCATCATTCCTTCAGCTTGCGTCCTTGAAATTAACGACTATTATTGGAAATAAGCTTATGAGGAATGTCATAATAATATTTTGCCAAAGGAACTTGAGTACAGCGTCTTCAATGATCCAGGCCAAGGGTTTAGCTTTAAACCATTTGAAAAAGTAGTCAACAACCACCAGAAGGAACTTCTTCTGATTAAGTTCAATGAGAAAAGGACCAACGATGTTCATCCCCCACTGGTCAAAGGGGCAGGCGGTTGTTACATCCTTTAATAACTCGATACGATGCTTAGTGAAACACTGATACTTCTAACAATTGACGCAACTGACGAGATGAGTGGCATCGGCTTGTAGAGTTGGTCAAAATAACCAGTCAGTAATCCTTTCTGAGACAAGGTACGACTGCCCACATGATTTTCGTAACTACCTTGATGAATCTCCCATATGACATAGTCGACGTCCTCGTGGCTAAGGCATTTGAGTAGAGGGTGCGAAAAAGCGCGCTTGTACATGCTGTCTCCGATCGAGGTGAAACGTGCGGCATGTTTTTTGAGTAGTGCCTGCTCCTAGTTGCCAGGCAAAATTCCCTATTGCGAGGAGATCAATTTGAATTACCTTGATCGGGTGCTTGATCAATCTGGGCGATTAATTGGATTGTCTAATGTCCAAGTGGAAAGTGCACTAGTCATTTTTGCCAGTTCATCTGTCTTCTAGTTCTCAACCTTGGAATCTTTCGGAGGATGACCTCTAGAAACTCTATCCTCAGCTTCTCGAAGGCTTCCGTGTAGCGACGAAGTCGGTCATTCTTAATTTCGAACGTCCCTTCAACTTGCTAAGCAACTAACTGTGAATCCGAGTGGATGATAACACGGGAAGCATAAACCTGTTTAGTTGCTCGAATCGTACTCGGCTTTATTATTGGAGGCATTGAAATGAAGTTGAATGACCAATTGCAGCACATCTCCTTGAGGTGAGGTCATCAATACCCCGACTCCACTACCTTGCTTTGTGGCCAAGCCATCTACTAAGATTTTCTAAGTTTCTTCTGATTCCCGTCCTGCGGTTTCTATAAGTAAATCGATCAAAACTTGGGCTTTGATTGTTATCCTTAGCTGATAGTGAATGTCATACTCGCCTAGCTCGATCGTCCACTTAATCAATCTTCCAGAAGCCTCCGGATTAGCTACTACCCTTCCCAAAGTATGCTATTGGCGAGCATCATTACGGGATGAGAGAGAAAATAGGGACACAGTCGACGTGCCGTTAGGATCAATGCGAAAGCCAACTTCTCCAGAATTGTATATCTACTCTCTGCATCCTTTAGCAAGTGGCTGGTGAAGTAGATAGGATGTTGAATGTTGCCCTCTTGTAAGAGAAGGACTGATCCAACTGCTCCATCGGCGGCCACAAGATATAGCCAAAGTCTTTCCCTTGTAACAGGCTTTAGAGAGAGTGGGGAGGTGGGCTAGGTATCTTTTTAGGTCAGTGAAGGCCTACTCGCACTTTTCATCCCACGAAAACCGAGCCAACTTCCGGAGCACCTTGGAGAAGGATAAGTTGCGGTCTGCCGACTGGGAAATGAAACCGGGATAGCACTGTAATTCTACCGACCAACCTCTGAACCTCTCTAATGTTCTGAGGAGAAGTCATGTTCTGCAAGGCTTGAATTTTCTCCAGGTTGGTCTCAATTCCTCGCTCGGTCACTATGTATCTAAGGAAGTGTCCACTTTTGACGTTAAATAGACACTTGCTCGGATTCACTTTGAGGTCATACCGCCGCAGGGGGTCACAGGTCTCCTCGATGTCATTGACTAAGTTTTCTGTCTGAATCGTCTTGATAAGGATGTCATTCACATACACTTCAATATTTCTCCCGATCTGGTATTTAAAGAGTTGGTCCATCAACCGTTGTTGTCCACCTGTATTCTTTAGTCCGAACGGCATAACAGTATAAAAAAAGGTTTGTTGGAAGTAATGAAACTCTAGGGTGCTAGTGGGATCTGATGGTAGCACTAATATGCATCCAGCATGCAGATTAGTTCACACCCCTCGATCGAGTCCACTTGGTCTATTCAGGGGAGGGGATTACAATCCTTCAAGCAGGATTTGTTGAGGTCTCGAAATCCACGTAAATCGGTCATTTGCCTGCGGGTTTGGGCACCAGTACTACGTTCGCCACCCAGGTTGGGATTTAACTTCCCGAATATGTCCTTCTTCTAAGAGTTTGGTACTCGGAACGGATTTCCTTGTCCTGATCGGGCCCGAAATGTCGCTTCTTTTGTGACTAGCTTCAGGCATGACGTTGTATCGGTGCTCTATCACAACAGGAGATATATCGTTGACTTCGTGGGACGACCAGGCAAAGACATCATTGTTGTGGGAGAGGCAATTGGTCAGTTTCTGCTTTAAGTCGAGCAAGGGGTCAGCTGCGATCCGAGTGGTTCTATCTAAATGCTCGAGTACAATTTGGACATCCTCGTGTTCGCTGGCAGGTCGAGATATAGGTAGATCTTGAAGAGTAACTTCTGCTCCCTGAGTTCTTCGGACCTTTAACAAGTCGGCTCGCACCATCTCCACGTAGCATCTTCGAGCGACAGTCTGATCTCCTTTGACTTCGCCGACCTAATTACCTACGGGGAATTTCACCCTCTAATGGAAAGTGGCGACTATGGCTTGAAACAAGCTCAGCGCTAGCCTCCCCAAAATGACGTTGTAGGAGGAAGAGGCATCGACTACTATGAAGACAATAGTCCGAGTCCGTCTCAAGGGTTCCTATCCCAAGGATAATGGGAGATTGATTTGTTCGAGTGGTTGTACTTTGTGTCCCGTGAACCCAAATAGGGCGGTTGACATCGGTCGAAGCTCACTTCTGTCAATCTGCATCTGGCTGAAAGCATCCTTGAACAAGACATTGACCGAGCTTACGATGTCAATAAAACTCGAGCCACGTCGTAGTTGGCTATAGTCGCTCGGATCACTATTGCATCATCATGAGGAGTGGACACGCCCTCCAAATATCTAGGTCCGAAACTAATTAAAGGGCCTTCTCCTTGTCCCTTTCCCATGTTGACCCCGTAACTCTCAAGCCTTCGTCCATGAGCTTTCTTGACTCGATTCGAATCTCCATATGTTGTACCCCCTAAAATTATATTAATGGTACCTTGATGTGGTGGGTTATCCCTGAGGCCTCCTACCGTACTCCTTGGTGACGCCGGGCTGATTCGGAGACCGCCTAGACAATTGGGTTGTTCGTTGATGTACTTGCTGTCGCTCGACCTCATCACGCTGAGCGTATTTAGTCGGAGAACGACGAGGTGAAACGGGTAGCAATCTTCTCTCTGGTTGACGTTGTTGTACCAATCGGCGGATCTCTCAGGCGAACTGATGACATTCGTTGGTGGAGTGCCCATGCATCTGGTGGAAAACGCAGAAACGAGCAAACTTTTCAGTGGGCTAATGGCTCTGCCCAAGAGATGAAGTCGGGACTTCATCTACAATTTGCACAACCCTTTCTCCTTTGCAGGCCAAGACATACTGGAGGATTGGGTGAGTTGCCTTAGCAAGAGCGCTCATGCATTACCATCACTTCTTCTGGCTATCTGTGTCACTTCAACGTTAATGTATTTCTCGGCTCGTCCCAAAAGCATTGTCATAGTTAGTTAGCAGAGGCTTCTTCACCATAGATCTGAAGAAATCCCCTTCCAACAACCCTTAGGAGAATGCACTCGTCAGGACTTCTGAAGTAGCGGAGGGGACATCAAGAGTCACTCGGTTGAATTGCTGGATGTATTCGCTTAGTGTCTATCAAGTCTTTTGCCTCATCGCAAACAGATTGAGAGGAGTCTTGTGGTATCGCTTGATGCCGGAGAAGTGATGCAAGAAGACGGTGTTGAAGTCGTCGAAGGAACAACTGGAATCGGGTGGGAGTCGGTTAAACCATCTTTGGGCCGATCCGGACAGGGTCATCAAGAATACCCGACACTTAACACCATCAATGTATTGATGTAGCAAGGTGGTGTTCTTGAACCGACATAGGTAATCTTTCGGGTCGGCCAACCCCGTATACTCGAGTTGCGGCAGTCGGAAGTGACGCGGCATTTCTTCCTCTAGGATACTTCTAGAAAAAGGAATGCCCCAAGAAATTCTCTCTTCGGCAAGTAAGGGCGTCTTGCCCCTATTAGGATTTCCCAAGTCATAGACTCGAGAGATTGTTCTTCTTGCTGGACTGACGCTCCGCCAGGTGTCACGGCTAGAATTCGGGATGTCTCAATAGGAGCACTATCAAACAGAGATTGGAGGAATGTCGGTCGGAGCCGGAGGTACTCGGGCCGAAGTCGACAAGGTATATCGTTGTAGTATTCCTTGCACCGTGGTAGCCACGAGCTGATTGAAGTCATCTCTCATCATGGTGATAGTTTCACCCTGATTTTTTCTCCAGCGGAGTCGTGGTTATCTGGATTTCTTCCGAAGTCTCCCATCTCAACGTCTTAGCTCAGAGTTCCCACAGACGAAGCCAATTTAATTCGGTCCAAGATTAAGGGATGGGATGACTTACTTGAATACCCATGGTCAATTACTTTTGACCGACTGAGTACAAATTGTGTAGGCTTCTGTTGAGACGACTCCGAATAGTCGGGGGCTGACGAACTTCAAGCAATCTCTGAAATAGTCCAAAGAGAGTTAGAATGGAGGCAAAAGTGGACTTTGGCCCACCCACTCCGACGCTCAAGTCAAATTCGTTGCTCGAAAAGTAAGAAAAAAATGAAGAAAATAGAAAAATTATGTGAACATACCCGCGCCCACAGAAGCGGACTCCTCTTTATACTACCTCGGAGGAGAGAAACACGACATCCACGACCCCCTATCCACGTCCTCAGTCACCCACGTTCCGATTGAGGGATTGCCACATCGCCCCATGTTCTCAGCATGATGTCTCGTGGCTCCACATTCTCAGCATCCTTCGCTAGTCACGTCGTCCACACTCAAGTACGTGTGGTGGAGGCACTCGAGACACTCGGAACTGAGTCGAGCTTTTACTAAGTTGGGCGTCGAGGAGTCAGACTTCTACTCCCGAGTAGACAAATTGATGCCGAGTCGAATTTAGGGTGCCTAGGCCTATCTAAGATTAGGTCGTACTCGGGCTTGGCTTGACCCGACCCAGACCCCCATTTTGACTGAGTGTGGTCCTGTCATGCCTTTTACTTGCAGCTACTTTTGACTTACTGTGCCACGTCGAGGACGACTACCTACCATGTCATTAATCATACACTAAATTATTTAGCCACATGTCAACTTCCCAATAGTCGAGTTGGGAGGACTATTACACATCCTTGTTCACACTCTAATTTCCATAATACCACATCAATCGTCCAATGGTTCCTTGAATTAAAATAATTTAACACTCATTAGCTAGTCCCAAATGTATCAAGTTTTATGAGGTATTTTCATAAAATTCAATATATAATTTTACTCAATACTAAGCATTACCAATCTCAAATTGTACTAACATCTCTCTCCTCTCTCTCATAGTAATTCTCCACAATAAATAGTTTATTTTCAATCAAAAACTTAACTCTTACTCATTTCTTATATGGTTCCTTGAATTATGAAAATTTTACACCCATCAAGTACTCTGAAATGTATCAAGTTTTATGAGGTATTTTCATTAAATTTGATATAGAATTTTACTCAATATTAAGTATTATGAATCTCAATTGTTGTGCCTTCCCTCGTTTAATGCCTTACAATGAGCTCACCTCCAATAATAAGCAATATGTGGATAGGATGCACAATTGAATCAATATTTTTAATCATAGACTAAATTATTTAGCCACATGTCAACTTCCCATTAGTCGAGTTGGGAGCACTATTACGAATCCTTATTCTCTTTTTAATTTCTATAATATGACATCAATCGTCTAATGACTCCTTAAATTAGGATGATTTTACACCCATTAGCTACTCCCAAATGTATCAAGTTTATGAAGCATTTTCATAAAATGATACAGAATGTTACTCAATGCTAACTATTACCAATCTCGAATTGCACTTGCATCTCTCTCCTCTCTCCCATAGTAGTTCTCATCAATAAGTTTATTATCAATTGAATATTTCACTTTTACTCATTTCGTGAATGGTTCTCTAAATCAGTATAATTTACACCCATCAGCTACCTTCCAAATGAGGCATTTTCATAAAATTTGATATAGAAGTTTACTCAATACTAAGAATTACCAATGTTGAACGTCACTCATATCTCTCTCCTCTCTCTCATAGTAATTCTCCTCGATAAGAAGTTTATTATTAATTAAAACCGTCACTTTTACTCATTTCCTGTTGCAAAAAAATAAAAGTGAATATTCTCAATGAATGGGTTATCAAAGGAGTATTTGAACGATCATTCTTTTAGTTTTATATTCCATTGGCCTTTAAAACAACCTAAAGAATGATCAACAATAAACTTTGTATACCGCTGCACTAGGACAAATATCCCCCGTGATTTACTCCTTTCTAGAGAGTATGGAGTCGCCCTAAGGGGCCACTAAGATAACTATTTTACCTTTTGCTTCTACAATAAACTTTGTATAATGGGCGGTTGACCTAAAAACGTTGGGCTAATAAGTTGTCCGCTGCAAGCGCTTCCTGATTTACCCTAGTGGCAGACGAGAAACTTCCGTTGGGCTGGACCGGTCATCCTAAGATTAGTCGACGTAAGCTGGATACGTGGTGTCAACTAAAAAAACAATAAACTTTGTGTATCTTTCTCCTTTTTTTTCATTTCTTATTGGTAGTTTGAATAAGATTTCTTCTAAATGCAGGCCACTTAAGACCTGTCTAACTGAGTAATAGTAGGAGAGCACTTGTATTGACACTTTATTAAAAAAAAGAAGGGCACACCAAAGTTTCTTTCAACAAGAAAGTGTCTTGCACTACCTCTTCAATGAGCAAAGGTGGCATGTTAATTTCTTTGTATCACTTAATGATAGGAAAGCTTTCACTGAGTGGAGGTAGGCATGTCAAGAATCCAATTGAAATGAGTAAAAGTAGAAAGAGCATATTGAGATGAGTATTTCTCAAAAGGAGGTGGGCATGCTCAAAATTATTCTATATCATTTGTATTGAATCCTTATCAAGTGGCATCTACAATTTTGTGACTTCCTTTAAATTAAGTAGGTTAGGACAAAACCTTGCATCTAGCATAGGCAAGCACAACAATACTTGTTTCTAATTGAGTGAGAGGAGATTACCTTAAATCAAGTCAACCTTGAGCAATATAGAGCTTAGCAATGCTAATCAAAGAGGAATATTAAAGTTCTAACTAGGAACATGGTTGTAAATTTGAAAGCCCTCTAGCATGCTATATTAGTTAAGATTTTGTGAACATCAACAAAGGTGTTGCACTCAGATTTGCACTCGTTGAAGGTGGATATGTGGTGGCATAAGAGACTTAGAGTGGATGATTATCACTCTATGTTTTTCTATGTAAAAAAAAAATGATAAACCCAGTTAGCCTCACTAACTAGTCCTGGGGTGATCGGCCCGGCCCCACAGAATTTTTTCACTGGCCACCAGGGTAAATCGGGAAGCACTAATGGAAATTCATCCAAATGACCAACATTCTTAAATCCACTTCTCACTGGAGAAAAAAATTCCCTGCAGTGCTCCGCAGTTAAGAATCGAACCTTAGATCCCTTGGTTATCCATTGGAGGGTCTAACCATTGCACCATTGCCCCGAAGGTAATGTTTTTCTACGTAAAGAACCTTGATTACAAGGGTTGTCACAATTGCTTGCAAAGGTAGAGTGCACAATAGAGGCTTGCGCAATAACTTCACCATGATGGCTATGATAGGGTCGATGCTTCTAATAACTATTATCAAAGACTATATCATCGCGAGGATTGCCTCTTTGGTAATGTCATAATTGTTGATTATTTTACTTTATCTCTCTTTCTCTCTCTTTAGCCTATACCTTACATTGTCGTGAACCACTCAACCACATAATTTATCTTTCTACTTTTGATTAATCTTCTCATTTTCGCGGTGAGCATATGATAGCAAAACCTTTATAGTGCAAGGTTTACATCTTAATCTCTCATCTAGTGCTGCAATAAAAGTACCTAATAACTATCATTCTAACCAATCTAGTATGTAACATGTATTTTAGTACTATCCTGGTTTTTAGAATTTTCATAAACTTCTCATACTAGGTATGTAACATGCGGACGGGGCATCCCACCTTCATTCTAGAAAAGGATGTCATCTCAATCTTTGTGAAAATAGCCTCTATGATTTTGGTAGAACTATAGAGATAAAGGAACCATTATCACTTAGTTTAATGTATTTTTCATTATAATGTTTGAGCTTAAGTTATTATTTAGTTAATTCTTTTACATTTTTCTGAATACTCATGTTGTGGTTGCTATTAAGGAGTTAATTTCCTCATATTTTGCTCCACTCTTAGCTTTAACTTACAGAGCACACTTTGCACATGATAAAAATCAATCATGTTGAAATAGAATATCTTTCTAGTAAAAGGAACTCATGTTACAGAGATTGTGGCTGTAGATGTAATCTAGGAGCAATGGAGGTGGAGGGCTATGGTTAACTCCACCTCTAGACGCGATACAGGAGTGATGGAGGTGGATAGGGCTATGGTGTTGGAAAGGGGTGAAGTGGCAGTATTTGTTTGGTAGGAGGTTGATGGTGGTGGAGAGTGTTGATGCTCTCAAGTCCTATCTAAAGAAGAGAATTGAAATATAAGGAGATTCTAGAGATATAAAGGAATAACTATTTTTTGAAAGAAAAAAATAACTTGTACCAAGTAAATAACCTGTTCTAAAAAAAAATAACGGACAATTTAATTGATTGGCTAATTGAAGGACGTTGTCAACGGAATGGTTGATTGGAGTATTTGAGTTCATCCTCTCCAATAATAAACAAATTTATGAGTAAATCACTGTAAAATAGCATGAAATATGCAACGAAATGTTGAAATAAATTGATTTTGAACTACAAAGCAACCTTACCGTGTAAAAATACTTCTTCCCCTTCTCCAAATTTTTCATCACGCCATCATGTATGAACCCAGGATCCCTCCACCCAATGCTCGAATTCGCCTGAAAGTCGCACATGTCCTTTCTCTCGTATCTCCTCACCGCCGTTTCCACGATCTGATCCAGCCGCTCTGCATCTAGCCCATAGCTCACGAAGCTCTTGGCCCCGTCCGCCGTAACAAACATCACACGCATCTCGTTCTCCTGGTCCGTAAACGAGAGGTGGATCTGATCCGGCAATGCGGCAGCCTCGAACATGACTTCCTCCGAGACGGCGAGGCGGTGGTGGGTTCCAGGTAGAGGGTTTTTATCGTGGTCGCGGTGGTTGGGGTTGACCTCGTCGCTGGTCCATCGGAAGACGCGGAAGACGTAATTAGCGCGGAGGTTCACGAGGGGGATTTCGACGGAGCCGGCGCCATCGGGCCAGCTACTGGAGTTTCGAAGGAAGACGTATCCGATGAAATCCTTGTTGCGGGAGTTCGGCGGCGAGTAGATGCCGAGCCAATCGAGCTCCGAAGGAGATTCGAAGCCGGACCATCGCACAGTGACGGTGCGGCTGGTGCGGGTGAGGGTCGTCGGGGAAACGGTGATAGAAACGCTGGAGGATAAAGGAGAAACGTGACAGCAGAAGAGGAGGAGAACGAGAAGGGGGGTTTTGCGGGAATCCATTCTGCGATACCTGGAAGGGCGAAGGGAAAACGCAAGAGCCCGTGTTAATGGACCAGCGGAAACGAGTGGAGAAATGTGATGACCCTACGGTGTTTATCCTCCTTTGTTTTTTTTATCAATTACCCACTTGATGATTGTATAATAATATCAACATTGGTGGGTCTTATTTGAGTCACAAATCGTGTAAAGGTTAGAAATAAAAGTCTCGAGAAAATGATTTAAGTTAAATTTTTTAATAAATAATTAAAAATTTAAAAATTTAATTTTTAATTATAATATATTATATAAAAAAATTCTTCAATAAAAAATGAAATTAAAAATATTAATAATTTAGATGAATTTTTATTAATATTTTTTAATTTAATTTAATTTAATTAAAAAATTCATAAAATTAAATCGATTATTTCAAAATTAATCAATAAAATTAATTAAGTTTATTATTATTATTATTATTTTCAATAAAAATAATCATCTGCGATAAAATATATTTTCGCCGTTGCTACAGTAAGACAATCACATCGTTCCAATATAACAGAGGGTACGTGGGGGTAACGTCGGAGAAATATAGCTGTCAATAGGCAGGTTATTGGTGGGAGAGGGGCTTGTCAACCGTAAGATGGAAGGCTAAACCTAATAATGGATGTTGCTTTAGACGCAAATAACAAGGATAATTTGGAATCAATTAGGTGGAAAAAAAATAAGTTGATAAAGATGGAATAATCTAGAATAATGGATATTAATTGGAATTCAAATAATAAGATAGTGTTTAGCGTTCAATTAATTTAATAAAAAAAATAATTAATTAGATCGAATAATATCAATCTAAGATGATTCATTTAATTTTATAAAAGTTTTTCATCGATTATTAAGGTAAATCGAAAAATACTAATGAAGGTCAATTCAAATAACCAGTATTCTTAGGTCTGTTTTTATCGGAGAAAAAAAAATTGTAGTGCACCGCAGCTGAGATTCAAACCTTAGATTCCTTGATTATCCATTGGAAGACCTAACCATTGCTCCGAGAATACCAATTAGCCTAATAAAAACTAGATCAGTGTTTAATTAGGTGGTAAATAAATTGGACATCCCCGTAGCAAAAGGTGAAACGCTTATTTCAACATCTTCGTCAGTTCGTCCCAGGATTAATATCGAGGAAATAAATTATGAGAGCTAGTTTACTAGCCTAAATAATGACTAATATATGAAAAATGACAAGAACATGGCTACTAATTAGAATTTGACCCTCAAATTTCATAATGACATATTAGTTATCAATTCATCTCGTTGAGTCATAAATAAATTGGACATCCTGAGCAAACATGACGTCAATTCAATAAAATTTATTTATATTCATTCAATAATAATATATATATATATATATAATAAATAAATTTAAATTAGTAATTTTGATTCTTTAATATTTATAATAAAGTTTATGAATAATTTATAAATATATTTTATTTTATTAATTTTATTTAAAATTTAAATATAAATTTTTTATTTTTATTAAATACATAAAATATAATAATTTCTTAATTTTATAATATTAAAATATTAAAATATTAAATATATATATATAAAATATGTTTAAAATAATAATAATATAATTTTCATATTAGATAAACATTTAACTTAATTCATAGATACAAATCATTGGTTGACCTTGATAAAAAGCTCCAATTCAATAATATTTTTAATAAATGAGTTTGAACAAGTTTGATAAGCAAATAAAGAAGTTTATACATAGGTAAGTTTAGCTCTACTCAACTCATTTATATCCCTAACATCAATTATAGTATCTTAGTTTGTGTTTTTCAATCAAATGAGTCATTTATTGTACAAGATATGTATTTGCCAATTAATATATTATATTCTCTCTTCTAAAAGTGGCTCAAGTGAAAGTGACGCAACAAGATAATCTATACGAATAAATTAAGCAAAATTTTATTAGAAAAATAGTTTATTTGAAGAAACTAATTCATTTGAAAGAAAAAATAGTTTCCTTAAATAACCATCTTTTTTGGGTCAAATATCATGGATAGTTAAGTCACCAATCAATAAATGAGCTAACATGCGTGCTCCTCGGAGGTTGTCAATGAATGAGAGGAAGAGAATGCACTCAAAAAGAGGGTTAGAATAATGCCAATGATGGATCCCAACAAATCACTCCGGCGCTCAATTTAGGATTTACTTGAGGTGTTATGTTGAAGGAAGAAGATGGAGAGGAGGGGTAGAATCTGGTGGAGTTGAAAAGAATTTGGAACCCTTGTCATTATCTTCGTGAGTGTGTATATAGTTGTCAATAGAGCATCTCCACGTTAGCTGAGCATCATCATTGCATGAATCGGTGATGAGACTCGATCCGATGGTCATTAGTTTCCTTCCCATTCATTTAGCACCATGTGTTAACAGGAGAGTATCTAGGAGATCGGATCTAATAACCTCGCAACCGCCTCTCCATTCATCTAGTGTCACGTGTTGTAGAATATTCATAGTCGTTGTCCGCTTCCTTTGGGAGAAACGACTTTATCTTGTCCCCACATAAAGGGAGTTTCGTCCAAGGATTGATGAATAAATAGTGTTGATGCGGAGTGACCTTGAGAGTAGATGCTATCGGCGCATGAGACCTATATTGAGAGAGGATGTTGGTAACTGATACCAAGACTGAGTTGGGGGTGATGCCAAGACCTGGGACTAAGCCAGGGATGATGTCAGGATTTAGAACTGAGACTAAGAGATAGTATCAGGACCCCGGGCTAAGCCAAGGTAGATGTCAGTATTAGGAGCTAAGACTGAGAGATGGTGTTGGGACATAAGACTAAGTTAGGGATGATGTTAGGACCTAGAACTGAGCCATGAATGGTTCTGGGACCTGTAACTGAGCCAGGAATGGTGTTGTGACTAGGGACTTGTTGGTGTTTCCATGCACATTTTTAAAAATTTGTTTTCAAAAAACATGCAGCAGAAGAATAATAGTTTCCTAAATTATTCACACACATCCACAAGACACACATGTGATGACATAATCATAGATCAAACTTTCTTTCTAGAGGTTATACCTGCGAGTTCGTAATCGAGCTTTGTAGAGAGCGTTTAGCTAATCTCACAAGGCTAGCCTCTATTAGTATCCACGTCGAGATACCTTCAAGATAAATTCTCGAGCAACAAGCTTTCATCTTCGATTGATACTAGCCAAGCATGGAGATGACGTGATTCGAGAGAGACACTATGGATCAAGTTGATGCCCAACGACTCAAGGCAACCCGGCGGCACCAATTCGAAGGAGACAGTAGCCCTTGGCTATTGTTCGGTGGTCGGAGGACCTGTTTGTTGGGTTTGCAAGGTTGCAAACAAAGTCCCACATTGAAAATACATGGGAAAGATCATGGGCTTATAAGGAAAAAAATCTCTCCATTGGTATGAGACCTTTTGGGTAGAGCCCAAGAGCAAAACCATGAGGGCCTAGGCCCAAAGTGGACAAT
>JBBUKS010485528.1:0-15993 GCA_038050645.1 Hedychium gardnerianum
ACCATGAGGGTCTAGGCCCAAAGTGGACAATATCATACCATTGTGGAGATATCTAAATTCCTTCGGTCCTAACAATTAGTATAGAGCCTGGACTGCCAGAAGGTCTAATCGCCGACTGTGCACAAGAGCTATGGTCTAATCAAGTCATGTGAGTAGAATATTGACCTCAAACAAAGGAAGTAGGGACTCCCGTGTCCAGATCAAGAGTACCAAATACCAGGCAAAGAAGTCCTAGTTGCGGCTAGGCAAGGAAGTCCTAGTAGATCGGGTGGACCGAGGAGCATGAAGTCCTGATGGGTTGAGGATCGGGCGAGGGGGCTCTGTGGTTCTTCATTTAAGGGGGGGATTGTTGGGATTGTAATGTTGCAAACAAAATCCCACATTGAAAACACATGGGAAAGATCATGGGTTTATAAGAGAAAGACATCTTCATTGGTATGGGGTCTTTTGGGTAGAGCCCAAGAGCAAAACCATGAGGGTCTAGGCCCAAAGTGGACAATATCATACCATTATAGAGATATATAAATTCCTTCGATCCTAACAGACATTACTTCCTATTGCCAAATGATTTTGTCCTCCAGTCTTATCCTGAGGCAATAAGTTTCATTCAATCCTAAAAGAAGCCAAGTGTTAAAAATTGTAGGTGGGTCAACTTCCTTTAAACATTTTTGTTCTGAAACATCAACTTAGTGTGGACAACAAACTCATTGATGCACTAAGTTAGGTGGGTCAACTAACTTTAATAATACATTTTTTGTCCTGAAACACCAACTTAGTGTGGACAACAAACTCATTGATGCACTAAGTCATGTCGTAGCCACATTACATATCATGAACACTATAATGGTAAAATTTGACTAACTTAAAGAAGAATACCCTCCTTGTGCTGACTTTAGGACAATTTTTTAAGATGTTTGAGATGGGGTATTTGAGTTGGTTGGCTTTACATGACAGACAAGATTACCTATTTAAGGGTACATGATTATGTAATCCTAGGACATTACTTAGGGACTTGTCTAGAAAATGGGTGATCTAATTGGACATTTTGAAAAGGATAAGACTATCGCTCTTGTTCTAGATCGCTTTTATTATCCCTTGCTATGACGAGATGTTACTTGGATTATATCGTAGTACCCCCACTAGTGAAACGACTAAGGTGACTTGGAAGACATGAGCCTACATGCCACTCCTAATTTCTTATGAACTCCGCAAAGACATTAACATGAGCTTTGTTTTATGTTTACCTCAGACTAATCAACGACACGATTCTATTCTAGTGGTGATAGATCAATTTTCAAAGATAACACATTTTGTTTCGTGTAATAAGACCATCTATGCATCACAGATAGTTATTCTTCATGAAGATTGCCAATTGCATGGGTTGCCCTCTATCTATAGTTTTAGATATGGATGTAAATTTATTTAGTATTTTTTTTGGAAAACCTATAGAGGTTATTTAGAGTGTATCTCAAGTTTCCGTTTGCTTTGAGCTCACAAATTGATGGGTATACTAAGGCTATTAACCACAGTCTAAGAAACTTATTTAGGTATCTAGTGGGTGAATCTCCAAGTGTTATGATTCTATTTTCCCACTTACCAAATTTACTTACAACAATTTGGTAAATTGGTCTATTCAAAATCACGCATGAATCAAAAGCTTATTAACCTATTTTTTGATTCTTTTACCAACCATTTTATTTAAGTTAGATAAGAGCTTTATGTCAATGTCAGAAGGAAGATTACATTGTATAATGAAGTTTATAAAATTTAAGCCCATGCATATTGTAAATTATAAGGAGTGTAATATAGGAGATTATATATTTATTTGTATTCGCCTTACATGTTTTCCTAAAAAAAAATTCGAGAAGTTTTATGCTTCAAGTTGTGAAACAATTAATTCTAATGCATATCTTGTTGATTTGCATGCAAGTCAATGCTCCTACAGTATCATTTCTTCAGGTCCCTCCCATCTGCAATGTCACTCAGCACCCCATGACAGCATCGGGAGATATTGGTGCATTGGAAAAGACTTTCAAACATTGATACTTTTAAATTACTGAAGATGAGCTTCGTTAATGTACTTAAAGCTATGGAGTAACAATCACTTAATCCACCTACAGTAGCGCCTTCACTTTGCACATACATTCTTGTCACAAAAGCTGGAGTAGATAAAACTCTTTTCCCTACTTGTCATAATCCAGTTTTTCTTAATAGGAAGAATAATTCAAAAAAGAAAATAATTTAAGTTCCAGCTATGAGTTGTAATAATTACAATTTAATTTGTTTTGTTTTTGAGTAGTTTGTTATTTTAAGAAGTTAGGTTTTCGCCATGTGCTTAGTCAGTCACCACTAGTTAATACGCCGGCAGCTAATTCTTTCTTTCATGAATACAGGGCGTGCGGCTCATAGTTATCAACATACTCGCTGGGTCACAACACTCTTCATCAGCCATTTACGTCAAAAGGTTCTCTGTTATGCGTTAATTCATGCTTTGAATTTTTACTCCAACTGTTCTTTTCTGTCTTACCTTGTTAATTTTATGCATTTGTGGTACTTCCAGTGGATGATCGAGTGGTGGAAGAGACGATGGGGGTACAACTTTTGAAAGCAATGCAATGGCCCGCCATGGTAATTAAAACAAAAGAGCATGGAGATCGATGCCCGACTTTTTGCTGCAGTATCCGCGCAGTGCCAAATGCCAGTCAATGTCGACTCCATCGCGCCTCGCTGCTCTGCTCTAAAAAGCCGGCGAGGGCACAACATAACCACATATATATTCGCACGGCCATGACCAATTGGCCATGGGCTGCTGCTGCTGGAGCAGAAGTAGCAGCAGCAACAACAAAGTTTAATTAAGTAGCCAGCGAGGGACCACCTCAGATTGGTCATGTCATCCAATCGCAGTGCAGTTCAGTGACAGTAACCTAATCATAAGACTCCAACTCTCTGCTGTTTGACCACACACTTGTGAATAGGATGCCTGATGCTCTCTCGACTGACACAAGGCTGCTAACTCCCCCCTCTCTGGTCAACAAAGACATGAGCTCGAGAAACAGACTTTGATCTCTACTCTTGTGTATATTTCTGTTCTCTTTTCTTTTTCTTCTCTTCTTTTCTTTTGGGTTTAGTTCCCACCGCAGGATTTTGTCGGGCAGAGGCAACGACACGATGTCGCAAAAACACAAAAACACAACTGATCGGGTTTCGGAGACTTCCGCTTTCCAAAAGATGCCTTCTCTCTCTCTCTCTCTCCCCGAATAGATTTAGATTTTATGTAAGATATTATCATTTCTAATTAATCCAAAACTGGGCACGAATCTCAACGTCATGGACAAGCTTTATCAGCTACGTACGTACATAACTACGTCCGCCACCAGTACACATTCTGAGATCCATACACCAATCCAACCCTCTCACTTTCCAGCGTGCCACGTGGAACCTCCCCTACGCTTTTGGCCACAGATATCGTATCTGGTCAGTCAATGGTCCATACGTACTTTTACTGTGGAAGTAGCTAAGATAGGACTAGCTGAGTGTGTGCATGCGAATTGAGAAGATGTTTCGAAGAAGGCTGAGGTTCGATAGGTTATTGGATCCACGATTCGCCAACCTTTTAGCTGGCCACTGCTATAATGATGACAGGACTTATTATTATTATTATTAAAAATGCATCTTTGCCCTGGATTCTGCAATATATTCTACGTACCCTACGTAGCGTAAGGTCGCGTGTCGAGACGTATACGTATCGTGCATGTAGATGTGGCATGGCGACGGCGACGTGAGCTGGAAATGGCTGCTACTACTGTCGTCGCCTCGGGGCCGCTAAACTCGCCCTTGTCTGCGCGCGCTGCCCGGTGCGGCGAGGCGAAGTGAATCTTTGTAGCGGGCGCAGCCGCCTCGTGATCGGGACCGGCGCGGCGTTAGATTACAGAGAAATGTTATGTGGAAGACTGTTCCTGGCGTCACGTGCCCCTCTTTTGACCGCATTGTTTCCTGCGCCACCCTCCAATCCAACTCTTCTCCCTCTCTCTCTCTTGTCATGAACTTGATACATCCTGTTACTCACTCATAGAACAGTCACACGTCTTTGTTGTTATATATCTCTATCTATCCTCGATGCGATGATACTGCATCACGCACTGAGTGCTGCGCTTGTGTTAGCTGAGATATAGCAGGTAGGTGGACAGTAGACTCTCTCCTTCGCTAACTCACTGTGATGGTGATGGCACACAAAACCCCCAACTGCGATTCCAGTGGAGAAACGATTCGATCCGCTCGCGCATCTGATTCTCGCAATGGTGGTTGGATAACCGAGTGGAGCCCAGCCAACACTGTACTCTTCTCCCTCGCTACAGCTGAGTACTGACTAGTCTTCTCCAATACCCGATGAGAAGGGGAACCGACAAGCCACTTCCCTAGATCCCACACGTTATTATTATTATCGCACACATACACATTGTTATGGGTTTGTGATCTTAATTCTTTACGCGGGCTAGCTGCTGTACGCATATAAAAAACACCTACTGCATTCATGTAAGTAAATGTAAAACCACGATCGGCCTCGTCTTCCTCCATCCCAATGCGTGTGATTAGCACTGTAGCCCCACAAATTTATGAGATCGAGCTCACATTCTGTTTTCCTCTCTCCTTCCTTTACTATTTATTGCTGCTGCTCTCGCATTAGTAAGTAATTGCAGTGAGTGCATGCGGCCATGTTGCACCAATGTGGGCACCGGCAGTACTGCTCGTGCGCCTCCGCCGCAGCCACACCCTCCTTCTCTATTTTCTTCCCCATGTCCGGGAGCAAGTCGTCGTCGAGAGGCGCCGACGACGACGGCGAGGTGTTGCTCGAGAGTAGTAAGTCTGACGATATCAACAGTTCGGCGGCGGCGGCGGTGACGGTGGTGGATTGCACTTTGTCACTCGGCACTCCGTCTACTCGCCTCGGCGGCGAGAAGAAGAGCTTCGCGGCCTCGTCGTCGAGCTTCCGCTGGGATGTCATTCCGAAGAAGCTTGCTTCGCCGGCGGCCACGGGGGGAGGAGACGACCAGTTTCTTCTAGCGCGCAGGTGCGCCAACTGCAACACCGCCTCCACTCCCCTGTGGCGTAACGGCCCACGAGGCCCCAAGGTCGGTCGGCGGCGTGGTTATATTTCATTTCACTCCCTAATGTTTGCATATTTCAGATTCTCAAAATTTCCCTCTAAATCATATAAACTTGGGGGTTAAAGTCAAATATTTCCAACAATTTAATGCAGTCGCTGTGTAATGCTTGCGGGATCCGGTACAAGAAGGAGGAAAGGCGGGCGGCGGCGGCGGCGACTGCGCCGTCGCCGTCGCTGTGCCTGCCATCATCGTCGGCGGAGGCGACCGAGCAGGCGTTGGGATACGGATACTACCGACAGACACCGCAGCAGTACTCGCCATGGGGTGGTAATTGCTATGCTCCGACGTCGACGGCGAGCGTGGAGGACGTCGACGGCGACCTGCCTTATCACTCCTGGCGACTCAAGCTTGTGCCGCCGCCGGCGAAGTTCTCGGCTGTCCGGCCCGGTCTTTTCCAGTACAACTAATGACGAACTAGCTAATTATCGCACCGTGTACTCATCGTTAACCAGTAATATTCGTGGTTATTGCTTAATCCTCTCTCTTTTAGTGATTATATTTTAGATGCGCTTATAAAAATTAAAATGATAGCAATATTATATATTTTTAAATTGAATGTTCTTGAGAGTTTCCAGTATCCACGTGGCGCATGAAAAAATCAGCAGGTGACTATTATTATCCTTTAAATTTGTTTATTTGCATTTTCACCTTTCAGTAGTAATGTTTAATTGAGTCATCTTTAATTATATTATTTACATTTTTAGCCTTTCACTTGTATAATTTATTGATTGACTATATTATAAATTAGTTTTCTATTATCTACCATTCACATTTTTACCCTTCTAAATTTAACCAAGGAAAATTAGATTTTGGCAAATTAGGCATGGATATTTTATTTTTATTTTAATTTCACCTTTGTACAGACATTAATTGACTGTTTTATAATTTTGTATTGTAATTTGATTTTTAGAATATATATTTTCTATTATTACCTTTTTCTTAAATACCTTATTGACTAACTTTATTACAGACTAGTCCTTTATATTTTAGTTTCTTACTCTTGCATAGTGAAACTTAATTGTTGCTAAATTACAAAATTAGCCTTTGATTTTTTTAATTCTCATTTTTTTCTTTTATATATTATATTAAAAAGGCACGTGCATAACCATACCCATAACCATAATTTACCTCTAAATTATCTATTAACCATAATTGACTATGACCTTTTTAACTTACAACGCAAAGGCAGATGCATTGTTGGCACAAATAACATGTTATTGACATTGACTTGAAATAACAAGGACAACATTAAAGACATTCTACCACGATTAATATTATACGTGGGTCGTATCGATCATCGTAGATTCATTTATTATTTTATGCATATTTTTTTATTATTTTTTTATTATAATTTTATTAAAATAATCTTTTATAATATTACTTAATTTATCATCGATATTAATCGACTAATATAAATCAACCCGGATCAATTTTCTTATGATCATTTCTTTTGGCAACGATTTCATTAGACTCATAGACATCCATCAACTGAATAAAAGTCAATTGACTGCTCTCCTAAATAAAATCATTTTTTATATATATAAATCAATTTGAGTCGACTACCTAATTAGCTTAATCATTATTCGATAAAATGCCCCCTTAAATTGATTAATATATTAACTATGACTAATCTAATTATTGAGTTTACCTAAGTTGAAAACTATCCTTATCTAAGTACATTTCCTCTCAATGTATCTCACCATACATTTGTCTCTGTCATAAGATAAGCTCCTGTCACACATTTTGTCTCTCAAATACAACCGAAGCCTCAAATCGCTCCTATGTCATTCTGATGCTTACGTAATCCACTTCCCAAGTACACCGGCGGCCGATGGACTATATAAGCCGGTAGAAAATTTTCATTAAATTAAACCAGTGGCCCCAAGTTTAAAATTATCTAATTAATCATTTTTTAATACTCATACAATTTTCTTCGCCACAAAGTCATCTACTGCAAAGGTTCATATTTATCAAATGCACATGATTTCTTGACTTGCTATTTATTATTGGGAATATAATTAAATTTTCATATTAAAAATACATAAAAAAAAATATGAGTTTATAATATGAAAGATATTTTATTAATATAAAACATTTTAGATATAACCTAAAAATAAATTCATGAATACTTTTATCCAAATAATATCATATCATTACAATCAAAACTGTCATAGACAACGGATAAAATTTATTGTCTTTGACATTTTAAAATCGTTGTAATTGACAGTGTTGTTAAAAGTACGCTAAACGACAACAGTTTTTAAACCGTTGTCTTTTAATATCAAAGATAACAGTTTTGCAACATTTAAAAATCGTTATCTTTTATCGCGATAGATAACAGTTCTGCAACGATTTTAAACTGTTATCTTTTAATACCAAACACAAATAGAAGATGAATGAAAATCGAATCTACTTCAATCAACAATATATTATTAAATAAATAACCAAGATAAGTATACTAATTATCATCCTTGTACTTTTATAACAAACATAGTTATTCGTACACAAAGAAATTTTAATTAGGAAACACTTAAAACTACTCTTCTCGACTACATCTTATTGCATGAACTTAAAGAATCTTAGTAGATGTTACTTATCCTCTTGCCTTCAATGTTCTTTACTCATTGGCTTTAACTAAGGGTGTAATCGAACCAAGACAAGTTGAACAATAAGAGACTCGAGCTCGAGCTCGGCTCGTTTTTCCTAAGCTCGAGCTCGGCTCGAGTTCAATTCGATCTTTAATTCTTAAGCTCGAGCTCGGTTTATAATGAAATTAAAAAGCTTATGAACAGCTCGAGCTCGGCTCGAAAAAAACTCATTTAAAAATTAAACAAGCTTAGTTCGAGCTCGTTTAAAATAGTTAGTCATAATAATTAATAATATATTATTATATTTATAATTCATATATATATATATATATATATATAATAAGATAAATGAGCCTCTTAATGAACACGTTCGCGAGTCTCTTAATGAACACATTCGCGAGCCTCTAAACAAACAAGTTCACGAGCTCACGAACCAAATACTATTAAGCTCGATATTGTTTTCGAGCTTAGCTCGATACTGTTTTCGAGCTTGAAATCAGGCTCGAGCTCGGCTTGTTAATTTAATCGAACGAAGTCGAACGAATTTTTTTCCGAACCGAGACCCGAATAGCTCACGAGCGACTTGACTCGTTTACACCCTTAGCTTTAACCATACATCTTCTCACTTAAATCTCAAAGCTTTCTTGCTAGTTCTTCATCCTTGGCGTGGTTACTCGTATCCTCCTCATTGCAATCATCGAAGTACTTCCCAGTCACACCCCGAGGTTTGGATGCAGTGTCACATAGCATATAGTTGTTGCTCCCTATAATCATCCATACAAATCTATTATCATCTCATTTCCTGACTCGTTCAAAAATTTATTAAGATTTTATATGGAATTCCTTGAATAAAACTATGGTTGAACTAAGGTGCAAGTTAGTTCAGCTATATTGCTATATAAAAGATAGTGATCAGCAAGTCTGACAAACCTGAGATACATTCTTCCACAAGAAAGAAATGTTTGTAACAAAGAAGTGTTTGTCTTGGCATGCAACATCATTTAGTTTTGTAATTGACATAACAATTTCCATGAATAAGGCATGTATAAATTTCCAAGTGGCATATCCAAATGGGCATCTTTAATAACAAGCTTAAGTTTGACTACAATTAAAACAAACAAAAAAGTTGGCATAAAAACTAATAAATCAATGGCTTAGCAAGATCTAAAAAATCCATCAAAGTAGTTAGATGTGTTAGAATCGAAGGAATTTAGATATCTCCATAATGGTATATGATACTGTCCACTTTGAGCCTAAGCACTCATGGTTTTATTTTTAGGCTTTACCCAAAAGACCTCATACCAATGGAGATATCTTTCCCTTATAAGCCCATGATCTTTTCCATGTATTTTCAATGTGAGACTTTGTTTGTAACCTTGCAACCTCAACAATCCCCTCCCCCCTCAAACAAAGGATCACAGGGCTCCTATCCAATCCTTGACCCACCAGGTCTTTCTGCCCCTCGGTCCACTCGACCTACTAGGACTTCCTTGCCTAGCCGCAACTAGGACTTCCTACCTGGTGTCTGGTCCTCTTGATCCGGACACGGGAGCCCCTACTTCCTTTGTTTGAGGTTAATATTCTGTTCACATGGATCGATTAGACCATAGTTCTTGTGCACTAGAACCTACTATCCTAGGATATTATTATACTTATTCAACTGACACAGATCTTAAGTAAATATAATAACCATAAACATTTCTTTTTATTAATAAAATATGATATAATAGGTCTCTTGTAAATCATCTCATAATTGGCTCTTAGGACTGATACTAACAACTTGTTTGTGTTTTGTATTATTGTTTTGCAAGAACTTGGAGCTGGAAGCAAAACAAAGAGCAAACAAACACAAATGGGTGAATCAGACTTGACTCGAGTCAAACTAGACCCAAACCGGTTTGGTAGACTGGCTGGGTTCGATTCTAGATTATTGAGTTGTTAGAAATGCTGACATGAAAGATGACGTGGCAAAAGAGCTGGTTCAACTTTATGATGTGGATGAGGATAAGGATAAGTCAGATAATGTGGATAAAGATAAGGCTTGATCCATATATGACTTCATCTAGATAAGAGTTGACCTAGATAAGTGTTGGTCCTGATAAGGATCTGATCCAACTCTATAAAAGAAGATGAAGGATCTACGTTTAATAACAATTTTCCTACTCTACGACTCTTTGACTCTGCACTCAAAAGACGACAAGGCTTTGCTTGTGCGATTGGGGAAGCGTTAGGAAGAGTGTGTGACACTTAGGACTTCCGGACCGATCGGTAACACTTTGTCTGTCTTTTTCATTACAAGATATACTTTGTTTTATATCTCTTGCGCTTGTGCTTAAACTATAAGATGAGTTTCTCTGCCTCTGGAAAACTTCCAGAAAGGAGACCACTAGTGGACGGGCGCCTCCTGTGATTAGGCCTTGGACATACTGATCCTAGGGGGTTGAAAACCAAGTAAATCTATGAGTCTTTATTTTTGTTTTGTTTATTATTATTCCGTTGCGTACTAACTTTGATAGAAAGATGAGTGAACGAAGAAATCGAAAAGAAAGACTGTAGATATTCAACCCCCCCCCCCCCCGCCTCTCTATCGACGCGCATTGATTCTACAATTGGTATTAGAGCGAGGTTACTCTAAAAAGATATAACCATCTTTCATTCATTTTTTTAAAAAAAATCTTTGGTTTTCTTAAAAGGTGTCTCTCTTTCTTATTAAAATCATCTTTTGTTTTCTATAGCACTACTTGCCCAAGATCTTTTTAGTTTTTTTTAAAGGAAAATGGAGCACAAAGAAGGGCGAAACATCTATGACCCTCTACCATACGATCAAGATGATTTCAATTACTTAAGGATATCAATGGAATGATTCATAGAAAGTGACAATCTCAACAATTGGATTACATTGAAAAAGCCTTCTCGAGACTTAGAGATAAACTCAAAGGTAATAAATATATTAATTAATATTTTACCTAGTGAAATCTGGTGTAAAATAGGAAAGTATAAAAACGCCCACAAGCTTTGGACTCGGCTGATCGAGCTTCATGAGGATCCGTCGAAGCTAGAAGATCAAGGCGAATATGAATCTAAAAACAATTACAAGAACAAGTGCTCGGAGAAGAAGACGAAGAAGGAGTCCACAGAATTAGGGATTACGAAAAAGGTTAGTTTGTTTATTTATGCAAGCATGATAAATTAGCATCTTCTTGCAATAAATTAGATAGTAATTTGCATGCTAAGTTAGATTTAAAATTTTCAAATTTAGTTAAAAATTTGAAATTAAATAATCATTTAATCAATGAAAATCTTAATTTAAAAAATTCAAGTAATTCTAATAATTCGAAATTAAGTAAAAATATAAATTTGAAAACTTTAAATAATTCTAATATTTCCAATTTAAATTTTAAAATTTTAAAATTATTAATTCTAATAGTAAATTTAATCAAGAAAATGACAAAGTAAATCTAGATCTAGATAAAATCAATTTTAATCTTAATAAAAAATTTAATTTATTCAATCAAGATAAATCTAAATCTAATAATTAAACTCTAATTAATCCTAATAATTCGAATTTAATTAAATCTCAAAATAAAGGTAATTTAACTAATTCAAATTTAATTAATTTAATAAATCCAAAGTTAATTAATAACTCATCTAATATGAAATATTCTAATTTAACAAATTTAGAATTAAATAATAATGAAAATAATCCTAATTCAATGGATAATTCAAATTTAATAAATCTGAATACTAAAGATAATCTAGATATTAATCAAATTAATCAAAACCATAATAATATCTTTGATTTATTCAATCAACATTAAGGTAACTTAATTAGTCCAAAATTAATTGATAATTCAACCAATCAAGATAAAATAGATACAAATAATAATCAAGATAAATCTAACCTTTCAAATTTTAATCTTAAAAATTTAAATAACTCATAATTAGAAAATTAATTAATTAATCAAGATAATCCTAAAAATAATTTGATCAATTCTAACCCTAAAAATTTAATACAAAAAATTCAAAATTAAATCTTAAAAATTCATAATATAAAGCTTCAAATTTTAACAAATGAATTCTATTCTTAATAATAAATTTAAAAATTCCAACAATAATTATCCAAACAAAACAAAATCAAAAGTACAAATTATGAAGATAAACTCCAATCTTAAAATTACAAATTTGAGAAATTCGAAAATAAATCTAAAAAATTCAAAAATAAATTTTAAAAATTTATAAAATAAAAGTTAAAATTTTAAAAATATTAATTCAAATTTAAATTCTGAAAATTCGAAACTTAATCTTAAAATTAATTATAATAAAGTATTCTTTAATTATGAAACAATGAATTTAAATTTAAATCCAAAAAATACTAAATTAAACCTGAAAAATTCGAAATTAAACACCAAAATTTAAGAAAATAAATCTACAAATTTTAATAAGTCAAATCCAAATTTTAAAAATTCGAAATTAAATTATATAACTAATTATCATAAAGTACCTAATAATTAGGGAACTAATTAACAAAATTCTACCTAATGAAATAATAAAAAAAATCAAAATGAGTCAAATGGGTTAATACATTTGCAGGTTCACACGAAATATATCAAATCAGGAATTTAATACATTATTAGAAATCAATTGATAATTCTTTGATTTGTTTGACACATGCATATTTGCCATGAACATGTAATATCTTATATTAATTTATGCTTATAAATGTCATGTCATTCATGTTAGTATTTTATTCCTACTTAATCTATAATGGTTAGATAGGAAAAGGATTATTTGACACTTGTCCAACATAGTACCAAGGCGGGGCGAGATGATAGTACGTTAGGAAAAGCTTGGTCTAAATAGTCAAGTGGGGTAAAGAGTACCCTACTTGGTCTGTTTAGCTAAGTGAAACTAATTAAAGCTACCTCGCCACATTCTAGACAAGTTAGACTAGGGTTTTCAATAAGTAAGTTAAATATATAATTTCTTAAAAAGACTTTGTCTAAGAAAGTGATCGTTGCTCCGATACCCAAGAAGGCCTCTGTGCCTCGCCATGGCCTAGAAGCTAATTTTTGAAATGTGTATTTAACTAACTGATGATTAAACCTAAATCTAACACAAGGTCAAACAAACCTCCAAATTCAAACTTAAATCTTAAATTAAGTAAAATTGGAAATCGTCTCACAACACCTATAAGGTTATTGTGATTGATTGTACTAAAACATTTAGAACTGGTGAGCTGATAAGGACCATTAAATTGAAAGATTTTGAAAAAGTTTTCAAAACTTATAAGAATATTTTTCTAAAAATTATTTTCAAAATAGTGATTCAACATAATAATATTTTAATGAATTTCATGATTGATTGGGTGTACTTATATTTACATTTTTCAAAATCTATATACCTTGAAAATATTGATTGTTGACCATAACTTAAAGTCAAGATCCATAGCTCAATTTAGATCATCTAGACCCTTAGACATTTCGGTAGATTTCATTGTGGTTAATAAGGATGATCAGAGTGTGTCAGGTTAAAGAGGAGGCATTTTGAATATATTTTGAAAAATATTTGGAAAACCTTTGAAAAATGTCTTGAAATGTTTTGAAAATAAAATATTTGAAAAATACTTGGAAAATTCTTTGAAAAAATTATTGAAAACTCTTTGAAAATTCTTGAAAAGGCTTTGAAAATTATTTGAAAAATTATTGAAAATCA
The DNA here is from genome assembly GCA_038050645.1 of Hedychium gardnerianum. Classification (NCBI taxonomy): domain Eukaryota; kingdom Viridiplantae; phylum Streptophyta; class Magnoliopsida; order Zingiberales; family Zingiberaceae; genus Hedychium; species Hedychium gardnerianum. The sequence goes on from JBBUKS010485528.1 coordinate 13,466, forward strand.
CTTTGAAAATTCATGTTTTGAAAAATATAGTTTAATTGTTCTTTTGATTTGGATCAACTCCTAAAATACATAGGTAATTTTCCTGGTGGTTAACAAAGATTCCTAACGGTATATCAAGTTGAGGGGGAGTCCTGATTGAAAAATCACACATAGTTTTTAAAAATCTTTCAAAAATTAGTTTTGCAAATCTTTGAAAATTCATTTGAAAAACTTTTGAAAATTCATTTGAAAAACTTTTGAAAATGTTTGAAAAATCTTTTGAATTTTTTTTGAAAATCTTTGAAAAATATTTTGAATTTTTTTAGAAAACTCTTTGAAAAAGTTTGGAAAATTATTTGAAAACATTTGAAAAATCTTTTTGAAAACTCTTTGATTTTTTTTTAATTCTTTGAAAAAGTTTGAAAACTCTTAGAAAAACTTTTGAAAAATTATGTTTTTATTTTTTTTGCTTTGAAAAATTTATTAAAAAAATTGTTTTACCTCAAATATTCTAAGTGTTTTCAAAACTTTATTTTTGGTGCAAAACTTAAGGCCACCTTAGATAATTTATTTTTGATGTATGTGAAAGGGGGAGAGTGAACCTTAAGTTAGCCAAATCAAGTAACTCCCAAATTGACATAAGACCTTTATGACCTAAACCTATCTTAAGAGTATTGTCAAATATCAAAAAGGGGGAGATAAAATATAACCTGTTTGTATTTGTGAAACATCGAAAGATGTGAGATGCTTAGAACTATAGCCTTGATTCTAGAAAGCTTATATTTGTGCATCAATATGAATCGGGGCTTAAAACTTTCACATTGATCAAGTTAGTAATTTTTACCTATTTACAACTTAATTTTCATAAAATGAAGCTGGAAAACTCTTACCTAACTTGACCAATAGATTAAAAGCTCATATCCTATCGATAGTCAAGCGCGAAATCAAGTTGAACATTTCAAAAAGATTTTTTCAAAATTTATTTTGATATAAAAACTTATATTTTCAAAATCCTAATTTTCAATTTCTGTTAACTTATATTTTGATATATTTTATGATTGAACTTAGGGATTGATTGAACTCAGAGAAAAATTATTTTTTTTCCAAAAAGTCAACTTTTGACTTCCCGGTCGCCCAAACGGTATATAGCTGCTCGAGTAATGACTTGTGAAAAATTCAAACAGATTTAACCAATTTTGATAAAAATTATTTTATCTCAGTCGACCACTTAACCCTCGATCGCCCAGAAGACATTTATATAAACAACCACGACTAAACGCCAAACTCTCATCCCAAAAATTGTTTCCCTCCTAAAACCTTGAATCTTTACCACATTCAAGTTCATTTTTGAACCCGTGTCTTAAGTTCAAGTTCAAGTTCAAGTACTTCTCAAATCATCATGTCTAGATCTAGATGTAGGTCTACTGAGGTTAACATCTCAACACACTCTTCCATTGACTCCAGTTTTCCCTCTAAGGACCTTAGGCTTAAGTATGAACAAAACACCTACATTCTCATGCCTCCTAAATATCTTAGTCGATGATTCTTTTCATATCATTGCGCCAAAATTCTTGATATCATATCTCACTATGGCTTATCTAAACTTGGTTATTGCGACCAAATAATCAATCTTAATCTTTGTTCTTAATTTTATAACAACTTAACCAAAATTGACAATCTTACTTAAACAACTCGAGTCGGATATATTGACATTACCTTCACACCTTATTTGATTAGAGACTAACTTGACCTTCGTCCATCTACCTCCACAATAGATTATTTTCTGATGGTCAAACTATCTCTTCCTAGTCCTTTCTCTCATATCTCATTAGATCTAATTTACACATATTTCTTTGGTGGTCATCAAAATCCGACTTGATAAATTTTCGCTCTGGTAAACTTCGAGCTGCAGACTATATCTTGAATAAGGTCATCATTTCATGTATTCTACCGATTCACACTCAAAGTCTAACAATAATATGTCCCTTCCACTTCATTCTATTATAAGCACTCAGGCGTAAATTGGACATTGACCTAACCTTACACATCTTCAAATCTATAATCTTTCATGCATTCACCACTATTGAACATCAAGTCATTATGCCCTATTGTTATATCCTGACCTTCATCTTCTCATCACTCGAGATTGATGTTTATAGAGGAAACATTCATCCTTCAATAAATCGTGACATGATAGGATTTAAACAGTTCATGTCACGCACCGGGAGGATATTTATCTGACGAAAATCGGACAGCACCTCCCCTGTACGGCGGACAATATCCTAAATACAAAGTACATCTACATACAGAAATACCCAACACGGGTATATACATACATACATAGTGCAAATATAATAAGAAAAATATAATAATACCCCACACAGGTATTTACAATCAACGTAGTGTATAGAAATGAGGAAAAATACCCTACTCGGGTATTGCACAACCACGCAGAGTATAAGTTAAATACAGTAAACAGAAACAATGGTCCACACGACCATAAAATCCAAAAAGACATTGTTGCGAGCCGGCCCGGCTTACGACACAAA
>JBBUKS010485537.1:0-15993 GCA_038050645.1 Hedychium gardnerianum
TATAGTAATAAAATAAAACTAACAATTATTCATACTATCTAAAATGATATATAGTAGATATGTTTCCTATCTCATCATTTATTTTCAAGATAAACTTAAAATAACATCTTTATTATTTTCTTAATTTGTTTGAAATGAAATTGAAGTTGGTGATAAAAATATCATAAATTCTTAAATTAACATCTTTTGTTTTCCCAAACAATAAACAAATTTATTCTATTTTTCTCCATATTCTACGTGATTTTTCTCTTTTCTTTTTATTATTTCTTATAGATTTCAATTTTAAGGTTACTACCTAAATTTTTTGAACGTCCAATACTTGTAGCATTAGTATCTACATTTAAGATATCTTCAAGTGATTTTTTCCCTTAAATTTTCTCTTTTTTTCACTTTTATTTCTAGTGATATTTTTACTTAGAGGAGAGGAAGGAGGGAAATAAAATAGTTTAAGGTAGTGTTTACTTGGGTGGAAAGTTAGGGAGGGAGAGAGAAAAAATAACAAAATTGTACATGAAACATGAATCATTTTATTCATTTTTATGTCACTTGTCTCCCATTTCCCTTCCCCTTTCATACTTTTCCATCCAAGTAAACTTAACCTAAGTTAATGTAAAATAAAAAAAATGAAATATGTTGTCTTACTTTCATTCTATTATTACTTCTCTTTATTTTGGGGAAAGAAATGAAAAATAAATAAATAAATAATTATTATATTGTTTATTTGTTTGTGTTTATTAGATGTATAGACTAGAAGAATGTGATGGAATCAAATTCTTTTTGTCTCTCTTCTACCTTCCAAGTAAATAAGAGAACTAGGAAACTAGGCCAAAGGGAGAACCAAAGAATGATATAAAATGGTCAATGCCTTTTCTCATCTAAGTGGCCTCTGCATCACCAACATATAATATTTTACCAATTCAATAAGCATTGACAAACAAAGCTCATAGTAGATGAAGCATATATCATTATTCAGGTTAGTTAGACTAATTTTCGTAATTTACTTTTTCCGTATTGATCCTGGAATGGATTGACGAAGGCGTTAAAGGTGAGCGTTTCGCCTTTTGCCCATAAAGCATATATCGATTGGAAGAATTTCTCAAACACTTGAACCTAATTCCTTTAGACTAAAGAAAGAACAGGCTGGTGAATAGTCATTGGCTGGGGTTGCAAATTAAATTATCTCCTTTCCTTTCCTTTCCTTTCAGAAATAAAAAAATAAGTTTCTTTAGAAGCACCCAATAAAGAACTTTTCAATGACAATATATATATTAGGGGAAAAGGACAAAAACTATTTCGCAGTCATAGACCCTCTTTAATAGAAATCTTCAATCAGTTTCTACTAGTAATATTTATTTTGTGCCTTCCCTATATCTTCCAATCCTCTTAGCAATCCAAGAATTCTTTATTGCTTTAGCAATAGAGAAGCAGAATATTTCATTATCTTGTTTCTACCACTGGATCCTAAATCTCATAGTTCCTGCTTTGCATGTTTTATTTCAACATCCTGGATCAATAAGGGACCTTTGATCTTTCCATTTTCTCAAGATTTTTTTTTAAAAAATAAACAGATAATTTTGTATAGTCAACTTTCTGCGTCTGACGGTTTCACCAGTCCTAGAACGGCCGGCCTTCTTATTGGAGATAGCCATAACGTTAAGGAACTAAAAATGTGATCCAGTAGCCTAAAAAATTAAAAATGTCACTACTGATATCAAACACAAGAAGATAGTTTACTGTCGATCTCCATGGACTAGACTGGTGTTGATCCAGAAGTGCAGTAAAAGATCACTTGGAACATATAAACTGTACTAAAACAAAACGAGAGGAGAGGAGAAGGCAGCATACATATCGAAGGAAGCAGTGGCGTCGGAGACATCGAAGAAGCCACGGGAGGAGTCGAAGAAGAGGAGGAAGAGGCGCCGAGCTATCCGATGATGTAAAAGGAGGCGAGACGCAAGTCGCCGGAAGGAAGGCGAAAAGGGAGGGGGAGGGGGTGCGAGGTCAGTCGTCACCGACGTGCGTAACTCGTCCGGGGAAGACGAGGATGGTTTTGTTTTGGTATCTCGTTCGGGAGTGGAGGACGGCAAATGAATTAATATAAAAATGGGGGACGTGGGGCGCAACTCGCCTGGAGGAAGACGAAGCGGATCGGGGAGATCCTGAGTCGTAACTCGCTCGTAACCAGAGGAAGAAGTTCAAGTTGTGCAGAATTTTGTTAATTTTAGTTAAGGTCGTAAACAAATCAATCAGATTCAAATTTTGAGTTGTTTAAATTTATTTGATAATTAAATTAAATTAAATTAAATTAAATTTTAAATAATTATTTAAGGTTGATTTATTTTTTATGAATTTAAATTTAATTTATTTTGATATTATCAAGTTTTCAATTTAAATTTATTGAATTGATTATTAAATTTGATAATTTAAATTTGTTAATTTTAAAAGTTGTATTTATTTATTTAGTACATTAATAAAAAATTATTAATGAATATGATTCATAAATATTGTTCATGAATATTATTCACAATATTAACGAGTTAAATATAAATTTTATTTATTTAATTTAATGAATTATTTAAATTTATTTATTTAAATTGATCAGATAAATTCTTATTAAACAAAACATCAAATTTGTTTTGGTTCATTTACTACCATAATTTTAGTATGTAAATTTTTAAAATGCACCTAAGATTTAACAAATTTTTACCTCAAAACTTTTGTCGCGAAGTTTTGCAATTTCATTTTAAAATGTCCTGTTACTCATCTGAGTAAGTAGTTAAGAGAATTAGCGATATCATGTTGCCATTGGGCCAGTATTTAAATATTTTAGAAAGATATGTTTACTCTTAAATATTTAAAACCAACACTAACATATAATAGTGGATCGACACTATATATATATAACAACGAGATTTCCTTAACAAGATCACTATATAAGTAAGCCTCCCATCCCAAGTCAATACTTAAGAATTATTGAATGAATTTCATCTTTACATTAATATTAATATTAATATTTTTGACTATTTATTTTATTCGATTTTCAATATATTAACAAATTTTGACATTTTCATTTGTATCGATAAGTCAAAAATATAATATTATAAATAAAAATTTATTAATTACTTAGAATTAAAATTGATTCATATATGATCATGATTGATTAATAACGAATATTTTATTTATCATAAAAATTAAGGAGATGTAGTAACTTAAAATTCAACAAATTTTGTTAATAAATCTAATATTTTTATCATAAGTCTTCAAAGTCCAGAACTACGTACAAACCTATAATCTCAAGCTTCAATAGTATTGATAATAAATTAAACTCTTTAATTAGTATATCAATATTATTAATTCCAAAGTTACTTCACTATAAACATGAATTGTACTCTTTAAATTATAAATATAAAATTATTCAAGAATAATAAATAGTTTATTAATATAGTCAGTATAAATTGATCCTCCATAAATAATTCATAATCAAAATTAATTAATTTTCGCTAACCTCTTTAATTATATATTTTTCCTTAAGTCACATTATTTCTCTAATGAATAATGAATTTATGATCTAATTATAAATTCAGTGCTTTTATTATTAAGTCTCAATTCAAACCGAATGAATTTCAACTTGTACATTAATATTAATATTTCTTGCTATTTATTTTATTATATTTTTAATATATCAAGATTTTTTGATATTATTTCATTTGTGTCATTATTTGACAAGTCAACAAAATATAATATTATAAATAAGAGTTTATTAATTATTCAGAATTAAGATCGATTCATATCATCATTATTAATTAATAATGAATGCTCTATTTATCATGAAAATTACTAAAGATTCAAAATTAATCGTATTTCGGTACCATATATAATTAAATTATATAAAATACTTTCATTCCAATAATTTCATTATTAACAATTCTAATAAAATCATTTTATTCAGAATGTAATGAACTGTAATAGTAATTTTAAATTAAAAATTTTAACTTTAATTTATAATTATGGACAAATTCATATTCATATTATTATACTTGTGTACTAGTATTTGCATGAAGTTGTGCAAGGACTTGGCAAGACGCGTATGAAGACTTGCAGACCTTGTCATTTGATGAGGTTGAGTTGCGTTTAATGACTTAGCATAACTAAGTTGGTGTTGCTTAATAACTTAACGGTCAATTGGAGATTGAAGAAAGATGTATGAGACATTTGAGAGATTGTCGGACGAGGAACATTGAGTTATGTTGTCAAAGCTCGTGGAGCTTAACTTGGTGCAACCAAGTTGGTGTTGACTTGATGGCTTGAAGGTCTGCTAGAAATCATAGAAGGATGATTGAAAGACATTCGAGGGAGCACGAGATTAAGAACATGTTGACGTCTTTGATAAGGGTCACAAGATGTGGAGTATATATATAGGTGAAGGAGTGAAGGATGACGTGTGGATCAAGTTGAGGGTTTGGTGTATTTGAGGGGCTAAGGACTTGATGGTAGATAACTTCTTAAGTAAAATAAAATTGCAATAGGTAAAATCTTAAGTAAGTTGTGAGAGTAGATTGATCTATACCTTTTGGGTTTATAAAGATCTTGATTTAGGTGATGTCTCAACTTGGTCATAGTTGATGATTCAATTGGCTAATGTAATGAGTTAATTAAGAGTTGGTTGAAGGTGTTTTGTTTACAAATGGGATAGTTTTTGGAATGGAGCGGACTAGATGATCAATTGTAACAAAGGTGATTATGTTCATCTTAAATGTCTCTCATGGCTCTTTCCAAGATTACGTGAAATGAGATAAATCATAAGATCAGCTTATAGCCGATCGTCAAGTGACTAGAGAGTGGGAGAAATTTTTTTTCGAGGACATGCATCTATCGGAAATTGATTTCTATTCTATTATAATAAATCTGTTATCCATTAATTAATTAAATATTTTCATAGGGACAGACTAGACCGTTAATGACCTATAATAAAGTTAACTAAATAATTGATTGAATGTATGATAGAACTCAGAAAAATATGCTTGATTGACTTAGAGGAAGTCTACAATTGTCAAATGACTTACATGAATTTGTAGGTCAATCAATTGAGAAAATATTTAGTTGATTAAAGGATTCATTGTTAGGCAAAACAATCAAATTAAGTTGATCGTATGATTCAGACAAGGTGAACGATTTTGTTACTAAAGGAAACATTACAAGAACGAAATGAAAGTGAATAAATAATATTATTTTCTAAAATAATAAGAATAAAAGATAAACAAATTATATGAATTTAAGGGATACAAATGTTATTCTGTTCATCCCCTCGTATGCATTCCCGTGTACCTCAAGTATTTTTTTTTTTTTTTAAAGTAAAAGGTTAAGAACTTGAGATTTTATTTTTAGGATTTAAGATTTAAATTATAGTATTCAAGTTAAAAAAATTAAAAAATTATTATTATTTTTTACATATGATATACACCGAGATATGCACGAGAGATAAGTAAAATAATATTCCTCGTATAATATATAGATAATTTAAATAAATTTATATTAAAAAATCAATATTTTTCAAATCATTGAACAGACAATTTCAAAATGTTGAATCACCACCATTTTTAAACCATTGAACCGTCCATTCTAAATTATCAATTTCAAATACTGATTGGGGATAAAATGAGAGAGAAATTCATGGGAGAGAAGTTCATGTAGTCTTTTTCCTCCTGTAGCAAGGGCTAACAATTTTGATGAGTCAGCATCGTGCCCTCTTTTTGCAAGGGGAACCCCCATGGGTGACAGATGCTGAATTTTGATAAATTCCCTTCTATCTCATCTCAAAAAAATATTTCCATATTTTAAAATTAATCAATTTAAAAAATAAAATATTTAAATTATTAAAAAAATAAAATATTTAATGATTATTAAATTTTCTTGATAAAATTAAATTGATCATTTCAGCAGTTAGATTACCCGATATAATGTTTTGTGAATCTATTTTCCTCCAATTTCTCTATGTTACGGCTAAGAGACAGACTTGATCGCTTCTACTTAAATCGATATATATATTTTTTTAATTTCTTTGCTCAATTATAAATATTTAAAAAAGACAAAATCGAAAAATGATTTTTTTTTTCTTAAGAAAAAGACTTGGGTCACGATGGGTGAGAAGAAGGCGTAAGAAACAACGGACGTGAGGTTGGGAGGGTGCTCGCCACGCGCGAGTACGTGTGGGATACTTATTTGTTTCTTTCGTGGCCCTCTTCTTTTCCCCCAAGTCTTCCATTCCACCGTCCGCCCCAACTCGACTCCCACCCACCAACGACGAACTAAATCACTCCGGCGGCGAGAATCCTACCCTCCGCCGATCCTCCAACCGTCAAGGTGATCCGGCATGCCCCCCCACTTTCTCTCTTGATTTTCATTTTCTCTGTCTTGTTGGGTTTCCCGGATTGGTGCAATTGCCATGCTTGACCTTGCTTCTACTCGGATCTGGAATTTCGAAAAAGTTTATTCTATTCTCATGAAGACTTCTGTTGCTCCGATTGATACTCTCGGACGGTTTCTTCTTGCTTGCATTTGATTTTGATTTGATCGGTTAGATTGGGTGAGGTAATTCAACCGATGGAAAATCTTCTTGCAATAGTTCCTCTTCCTTGTTGTATGATCTGATTGAAAGTAATGGTTCTGTAGTATTAGGGAAAGCATCCCGGAGGATGGTGTCGGAAGATCTCCCTACTACGGCGACTGAGTCGAATGTTGCAGCTGAGTCGCAAGGGTTTGTTCAATTGCTATTTCCTTTTTTTTTTACTTTTTTTTATTGGTTATTTGCACAAGTTCTGCATGTTCTTTCAGGATCTGGATTTTTTTTTTCTTCCTTGGATTTTGTTTGATTGTTGCCGCCTTTAGTGAAATATATACTTTGTGTCATCTAGCAGAACTTCGAAAATCATTTAAATGATTTACCTTTCTCCGGAGTAACAAAGTAATTGGTAATGGAAAAGTGAATATTACACGTTGATTGGTCATTTTTTGCAAACACTTAGACTGGTATCTGAAGATAATATGTAAGCTAACTCACAGCACTCTGGACCACATAGACATTCCTTTTGCTGGATGCAGTGATCTGACAAGTTTTGTTTTGTAATTTTAGTTAGTGGATCTATTGACCTTGATCTTGGTATGTGAAAATTCATGAACTATACCATCGGTTAGCTTCACAATGTCATTAGTATGGTGTTTTTCCTGTTTAAAATTAAATTAAATTGTTCATAGAATAGATATATCATGTGGGAGGGTATTGCACACAAAAATTACTTTTCAATTGACGATGTCTGGATTGTTGCATTATTATAAAAGAGTATGTCATATCAAAATGCTGAATTCTCAAAATCAGCTCTCTTTTTTTTGATTTAATTATATTTCTTTGCTAGTTCCCCCTTTGAATTATATTATAAAGGCTTCAGTTTCTATTTCCTTATACCTTAATCTTTGTGGTGTCATATTTTGTCCATAAGCTCATAGGTAGTATTTTTCTTACTATTTGCCCTTCTTGCTGTGACTATTGGCTTCTCAGCTACACTTTTTTTTGGGGGTTTATGTATTTCTCAATTATTTTCTCATCCAACTGCAAATTGACAAGATTAATGCACCACATGAAGTAACATAGTACCTGTTATTTTCATTTGTTATCTTCCTTTTGCCCTATAACTGGATAAAGAGTTATCTGTTCAGGTTCTTCAATAGTTTTCAGGACACATGTTGCTTGTATGCTGCAACTTGTGAAACAAGATGATTGAGAAATACTTTTTATTCAATATATTATCATTATAATAGATGATCCCTCTTCTATAGGGGTGAAAATATGATGACAATGGTAATTATAGAAATGAAGAATACAAAGATGAAATTTTATCAACGCAAATCACAAAAATATCAAAGGTGGATTGAGAAATAACTATAGACGAATCAGACCAAAAATATTGCATGTTGTTAGGAGATTAGTTAACAATCTCTTTCCTTTAACACCTACACTCAAATAAAATATACTATTTTCAGTTTGTATCAAACACGGATGAAAATTTTCAGATTATATTACTGAAGCCAAATCGGCTGGTACACTTAGCACAAGATGATCTGCATAATCTTTGGGATGGCGGGATATCTACAACGTGGCTATGAATTTCTGATTACTTCATAACATCAGATTGAATGACCCACATGATCCAAGGATGATTACACATCTAATGAGATGAGGGACATCTTTTAATGAAATCAACAGATAATGCATGTAGTGATACTGAGCAAAGCTTCACTTTGAGAAAGAGCAGTGGTGGAGGGCAATTGTTTAGAAGCACTTGAGGTGGCCCTTGACAATAAGCTTTGAGCAGTGTTGATCTCCAGTGGTCTATAGGATGATTGACCAGTTTGAAAGGCAAACCATGGCTCTGAAGACTGAGTGATGATGATGGGAGGTGACTTGGTGGGGGAAGCACCATGGATCACCAAATCAACTTGCCGATGAAGAAAATTAGAGATCTAGAGCAATGGAAGGTTGCAATCTTGTCACAACCTCTCCAACTAAAACACAAAGAAAGTGCTAGAGTATTGAAGTTGGTTATGATACCAAGTAAAATAATAAAATGTAAAATAAGATTGTTGATGAATAATTATACAATATATTGTAATTACAATGGATGTGCCATTTTTTATAGAGTTGATAATATGAAGACAATGGTAAGTGTATAAATGGAGATTATATAGATGATATTGTGTCTAGTTGAATCAGAAGAATGTTAAACAATTGGAGATGAATTATACCAAAATTAGTGAAAATCAGTGGGAGATTAATGAATAATTTCTTTCCTTTAATTCAAACTCTTAGTTAGTTTCTATATATTGTGACAAATGGATTTTTTTAGATGAACAAAGTGATAATGTTGAGTAGCATTAGACTTAATTACTCTTGTTTACTTTCTTTGTTCCTATCTTGTCAAAAATAACTCTATTTGTTTCTTTTGTACCTGTTGATTTTTTTGTTGCTAGATTTTTGGTCCTGGATCCTTCTAGGAAAAAGCACCATGGTAATCTGGTTATCCTAAAGCTTAGACTGGCATTTACCATTTTTCCTTGATGACTTTTGTTTTAGTTTTGTTGAAAAAGAACTGAATTATTATGTAACTTCTTTCTATGATCTCTTTCTTGGCTAGCTTTGATTTATATAATTCTGAGATGATAAATATGGCAGGTCTCTTGCTTGTAAAAAAGGCCAAACTAGAGTTCCAAAGAAGATACACAAAGCTGAGAGAGAGAAACTTAAACGTGACCAGCTGAATGAACTCTTTGTTGAGCTCGGGCATGTGCTTGGTAAATCTCAATGCTATTTTCAATGTTGATTGATTCCCACCATAACTGCAACAAAGTGAAAGCTGTTCAGTGGGAGTCTGGCTATTGTTTTCCTAGACCAACTTCCATTTCACCATATAGATTGAGTATTTCTTGAGTATGCTTTGCGATGAGTTTGTCACCAGGCTATAGAGCTTTCATTAACTAAATCCAGTCAAAACATCCACATTTTGTTAGTGTCCTTATTCATAAAGACATCTTATATTTGGAACATATAATCTGAGGTTGGCGCTACTGGTTCTGGATCAGATATTTGTCATTTGAATGCAGTTACTTTTAACTCAGAAACCACCTTGTTTTTTGTATGTGAAAAATATCTATTTAATACTTTACGAGACTGTATCGCCTTTTGACGAGTTTTCTTGATACTTTACAAGACTGTATTGCCTTTCAAGGAGTTTCTTTACATTCAAAGAAGTTGTGAAGCTGTGTAGAACTTGGCTAAAGCACTGTTAAACTCAATCATTTGTGAGCAATGGATATTCTTATTTACAAATTGACAGTCATAGCATTTAATGCAGATGAGGTAGAAGTTTGTTATTGCAAGGGATGCCTTTTTTCTTGTCTAAATAATGCTTTATTTTTATTTTCTTGCTGCACATGGCATACCTATGTAGATATTTGACTAATTTCACTTGAGGAATTTATTCCCATATTGTTGTCTATGTACAGAACCAGATCATCAGAATAATTGTAAAGCTTCCATATTGGGGGATACTACCCGAGTACTTCGCGATCTATTTACTCAAGTAGATTCTCTTAGGAAGGAAAATGCTGCTTTGCTAACTGAATCTCGCTATGTGAGTTTCTGATTCTGAAACCTAATTTTCTCTTCCTAATCTTATCAAGTCAATATTTTGGATTAATGTCGTGACCAGTATAAGCACTGACCATATGCACATTGATTTATTCTAAATTCCCACAGCTTTTAGTTTGTGGCTAATGATTTTTCTGTCACTGGTTGCGATTCTACCACATTCACTGATCTTATGTACATTGATTTGTTCTAAATTTGAACGGTTTGTAATTTGTGGCTAATGAATTTTTTATCGTTGTTTGTCTTTAATATGGAAGTCTGCCAGTTATTTGGAACCTCTAGTAATTCTTTCTTGCCATGGCCAATCTATTTCCTGTTAGGTGTCGCATACTTGCTAACTTATTTACAATTAACCAAAAATCACTGTGATTAATCTTTCATAGTATCAGTGGTTGACTAACCATACTTCAATGTTGGTCGAATTTGAGCTAAAACTTGGCTGTTCGATATTGGCATATCTAGACCAATAGGGTTTGAAAAATATTCAAAACAAATGGTATATGCTATCTTACATGCTTATTAGTTGAAGTAACTGATTGCTTAAAATAAACTTATTCTAGTATTCTTTTCAATCTTTTACTCACTGTACTGCATAATAATTAGAAATAGTTATGCACATAATACATATTCCAGTTAATTGATAGATTTGCCATTATACAACAACCTTAGCCTGCGGCATATTATTTGATTGCCTGTTCTGGACCTTCTTTTCAAGTTCTTTGCAACTTGTGTTGCTTAAGCATTATGACTGGTTCACCAGGGGAATGACTATTCTATATGATATAAACTCATAATTGTATGTAATTTCTTGGACATGGGGAATAAACCAGATTACTGACGAGAGGAATGAGCTGAAAGACGAGAATAATGCTTTGCAATCTGAAATATCACTGCTCCAAAATGAACTACAGAGGAGAACACAATCTGTTCCTCTGTGGAATGAAACCACTACTGCAAACTCCTTGACTCAACCACAACCAACTACTATCGCGCTTCCGATGCAGCATCAGCCAATCATTATTGGACCCATGCAAGCAGCTCCTGTTCAGGAGCTCCAGCTCTTTCCACTGGAAAGAACACCGCCAACTACCCCACCAGGACCTCCTCCTCAGGTGACGAGGCCTCATGCCAGATACGCTGCTCCATTCAACTTGTGGTCAGGTCAGCTCATTTCTACTCTTCCACAGACATCACAAGGGGAGAGATGTGGCAGTAGTTGTACAAGCACCACTAGCAAGGAAGAATCTGATGAACCATGAGCCTAAATTTGATCTTCAATTGAGAACTGTACATCAGAATTTGACAAAATTTTCCCACATGCTAAGAATCTAAATGAAGCATTAGAAGAGTTGCGAATGTTGCCAAGGTGAAAGAAATTGAGCAGGTGGGGACTGTAGCTAGGTTTGAATCATTATACTGTTATGAAGCGATGTATCCATGTTTGCCAATTTTCTTAGATAGTTCAGCCTGATTTCCATGAACAAAGCTGAGTTCTCGAGCTAGTTGTCTGGCACACGAAATTGGCTTTGACATTCTGCTCTGCTACTTTTATCTGTACCACTTGTCCTACTCTAGGAGCAGGTGCTAAGCCAGCCGTTTGTAATGTCATACAACAAGGGCATTTTTCCTTTTTTACTTGACATTTGGGTAGAGTGCAAAATTTTGAAGATAAATTAGGTGAAGATGATACAAGCAAATAATATGGTCGATCTAATATAGCAGGTATGCAGGCCAAACAAATTCAACAAGTTAGATTGATCAAACAGATTAAGTGAACTTGGTATGTCAGATTGATCAAATTAATTAAGTGAACTTGCAACCTAAACTAAACAAATTAGATCGGTAGGAAAAATTAGAGAGATGGAGAGAAAAAATTAAATACATCATTTGAATGCTGTTTAGTGCGTGTCTTTAGTTGGAGTAAGGTGAATCAGTTATCTTAACGGTTTCTTCAGGACGATATCATATTTTTCATAAGGAAGTAAATTACGGAGACATGTCTTAGCCCAATAAAAGTGGGCACCTTCAGTGCACGAACAACAGTTGCATTTGAACGAGGATGCCCTGAGATTCAATATTTCCTCATGCCATAAGTATCAAGAATTTCTTTACCACAAGTAGATCCTAATACTATTTGAAATTGACGGTTCGATGATTTGGAGTCATCCGATGACTTCAAGAATGTCGACATTTAATTTTAACCGTCCACGACAGTTACGATTCGTGATAGTTCGCTTATCATTTTACTCTTTTTATCTTTTGAAAATGATATTATTACTCGTTTTTATTTCTTTTTCTCACGGTGTTAGTTCCTTCGGTATCAAAATTATGCATTCTTTATATATATATTTTTGCAGGTCTCGTCCAATTATCAAGTAATATTTGCATTTCTAAAGAGTCAGAAGATAAAGTAGATTGTTGTTCATTAAACTGGACAAATTAGAATTTCTTTTGCTAATATGAGAAGGATGATAAATTTTGAGTCTTCTACTACCATTACCATATAATTTTAAAATCTAATTTGTTATTTATTTCACTAAAATCAAAAGAAATCATAAAATAAATTTTGAATTCCTAACTCGAACTTAAGAATCCTAGTGGTCATCTGTTCTCTTAATAAAAATTATGCTTTGTAAGTTTTAAATTACTATTAGTACTAATATTTTATGATTTGGATATATTAGTTTCTAATTCATATTTTAAATTATAATCTTTATAAATATTATATAAATTATTTCTAATATTTTGTATAATATTAGTAGGATCAGAAATTTTAAATGAAATTAAAGCATCATGATAAATAACTAATATTTCATGTAAAATATTTAATTTAAGTCTAGGATATATGAAACAAATACAACTAAATAAATACTAAAAATATTATAAAAATATTTTTCTCATTTTACTTTCATTACTAATATTTAAGGAAATAAAAATTCATTCATAATATATTCATTTAAAATTAAAACTATACTATAAAAATTCATCATTGTGGCAAAAGGCGAAACGCTCGCCCTCAGCGCCCCCGATATAAAAATTCATCATAACTAAATGAGAAGTAGGATAATAAACACTTAAAAGTTATTTGATTGCATCATTAAATATTTTTAAAATTTCACAAATACTACTATATATTGGTGTGAAAATAAATATACATTAATATTATTTATATTTTATATAAAAATAAATATAATAATTCTCTATATTGAAATGAATCTTGTAATAATTAATCATATATTGAATTTCAACGTATTGGTATCACATGAAAATTTTTTAAGTCTCATTTCATTAATTTTATAAAATCTACCAACTTGTTTTATTTTAGTAAATATGACCAAAAATAAGAAATAATAATTTTAATTGATTTAATTTAATTTTTTAAAATTTTTAATCTATTTTGAACATATAAATTTAAGACATTACATATGCAACAAATATAAAAAAATTAACTATTAATAATAGACTTATATATAAATTTAAGTTCATTAGTACTTGCATTAGTACTCGTAGTACTTGAATTAACATTATCAAATAATATTAAAAATATTTCAGAAATTAATCTTTTATTTTTTTTTAAATTAAGCATAATAATTGAGAGATATTGCGAGTAGTGTGTAATTCATCAAAAACTCTATATGCTAATAAATATTTTTGAATTATCCAAAAATTATCAATCTAATAGCAAGTCACACTCATATATGAATGAGTTTGCCGATCACTTCAAATATCAAAATATAAAGAAACTCTATTATTTAATTTATTAAATTCTTCAATTACATTTTTTTCTTGTCTTATTAATTTTTTAATTATACGAATAAATGTAGTTTGAGAAACACGTTTAGCAGATGTGTTAAGTGATTCTTGATAAAAATCTTCAAATGTGCATTTAGACCCAAAACTATAAAAATATTTTTTACAGAAATAAATCTAGCTAATTATTCTCTTAATTTATTATTAAAATATTTAAATAAACTTAAATCAATACCTTCATTAGTCGATGAAAATCTAGAAAAATATATTTGAGAATGTTCGACTCTAAATTCCGTCGGGTGCTTCGTTTCGACGTGTTGTTTCAATGACCCATAGCCGCCACCCGATTGAAATTTATAGGAGATTTTATAATACTAACATTTTGCACGTAATTCTTCGCATAATTCTCCTGACGGAAGAGTGATTTTCTCAAAATATTTAGTAAAAATAAACGATTTTAAAAATATAGTATCCTAAACCTTAGAAGTATTGGTACGTCATTATGTCTTGAGTGTCGAAATTTGCTCAGGTTCATCATTAGTAAATTGAATGTCGTTGAGATCCACATTTAGAGAAACTATTTCCTTGCCCATCGAGATGAACCTCCTTCCATTAGAATTAGATAATTGAAGTTCAAAGTGATCGAGATTTCAGAATTCAAATACAAGAGTAGAGAAGATAGTGTGAAAATAATGAAATAAGCTATCTATTTATAAAATTCGGAGAATAACGAAAACTAAATAGTAGTCATTGATAAAAAAATTAAATAATCTCAACCATTTAAAACAAAAAAAAAACTCTCAACGGTTGAAACTGTTGGTTCCAACATTGATATAAAAAAAAAAAATCATGAACCAGCAGTAGACCCAACCACCATTCACAATCGACGGTTCGACGGTTTTTAGGAGTCGACTCTTAACTTTAATTATCCAAGACGGTTACGATTCAATTCATGATTCACCACGGTTCATCATAATTCAAGATTATTATTATTTTTAAAAAATTAAACATTTATAAATTAACTAACAGCTACGTAACAACTCTCTTAATTAATTAATAATTTATAAATTATTATTATTACTCTCAAACTCTTCTTTTTATATAGTAGTTTTATATTATAAAAGAAAATTATTGATTAGTTATTAAATAATTAACTATCATAATTATGGATGTCAATTTGTTATAGTTTAGATGGATAAGACATTCGACTCTTACCTAAAAGACCAAGTTCAAAACTTGGCAATATCATTCTAACCAATTGAACTGGCGGTTTCGGTTAAAATGGGCTCCCATCATTTTTTCTAGGGGTCCAGGTCGGGTCTGAACCCATGGGCAGGTCTAACCAGCGGTTGAACCGTCGATTCATGATTAATTTGGGACCAAAATTGTAACCGGCACGGGCCTAGACGGGTTGATAACGGTTGCAATCCATGTAACCGGCTCAACAAGTAACCGATCTATTAACTCGATTATGGATCCAGGCTGGGTCTGATTCAAACCCGACTCATGGTTGGCTCTACTTGCAAGCTTGAGTTTATGTACTATTTTGGCACAAACTAATAGATGCATACTAAGCAAATAGTTCGTCGCTTGTGTGTGCACCATGACAATCGGAATTGACACTATCGCAAATGGCATCACCTCCTTTCTTCTTTCTTGTAAATACGACAACTCAATTGTAATGCTAAATACAAAGGGTGCCCGCCGCACGGGCATAACCGAGATAATAAATAGATGAAAATTTATCATTTAAAATTAAGAGGTCGAATTTTGGAATTGATAAAGTATAAATCTTTGCACCTTGTATAACTCACTCCAATATTCATGTGTCTTCTCAATGATTTATTTTTTTCATGTTAGTTTTAGATAGACCGACAAAGATATTGAGGGTGAATATTTCACAATTTGTCACTAGATACAAAAGGTGCATATGTGATAAATATATGAAATAGTTGGTGTAAATAAGTACATAAAAGGCCACACCTGCATGACTTATTTGCTTGTCCAAAGGTTGCGCTTCTAAGTCTTCCAATACCTGAATGTCG
>JBBUKS010485555.1:0-15990 GCA_038050645.1 Hedychium gardnerianum
GGATGTGCCATATCAACAACAGAGAGGGGTTATATAAGGGCCTCAAGGCAGAGCTTTCAAATCACTCATTCATTCGATATCTTTCTTTTTGCTCATGCTCTAGTACTCTCATGATCTTTGTGCTGCGATTTCAACATGCTGCAACCCACGCTTCATTTCCGATCGACAACATCTAGATTAAAATTTATATTTGTTGTGTTTCCTTATTTTTAATATTGTGCTTAATTTTTAGATTCTTTTTCAGTAATATTTCTCTACCTATGAAAAATTTAGAAATAAGAATAATATTTTTATTATTGTTGCATGTACCTATTTTCTGCCTTGATTTAACTATGTTGAACTTTCATTTCTAATTTAACTGATAAATTATTATATTAATATTTATTTCCGTTGCTATTACTCTGTTTATTTGTTATTTCTTTAATTATCAATTCATAAAATTTGTAACGTTATTCACCCCCTCTAGCGTCGAGTTCGATCCTACAATTTGGTATTAAAGCAGGTTGAGTTGATAGTATGCTAGAAAAATTTAGATAGGTGCATGTTTAGGTTGGGTAAGGAGTACCCTACCTAGTGCATCTAGTCAACTGGAATTAGCCGAAGCTACCTCACCTCACTATAAAATCAATTAGACTAAGACATTGTATTGAAGTTGATTTAGCTCTAGATTCTTAAATTTGCTTTGTCTTAGGAAGTGGTCGTTGTTCCGATACTCAAGAAGGCCCTTGTGCCTCGCAACGACCTGGAAACTAACTTCGAAAACTCATGCTCAATTAGCCCAAAGAAAAACCTGAATCTAACCTAAGGTGAACTTGTGCTTTGAGTTGGAACAAACAAATCAAATTAATTAATAATCCGAGCCTAGTCTAAACCCAAATTAATCCCTAATTATAACCAAACCAAACCAATATCTTATCATAGACCTTAATACAACTTGAACAATTTTGTGTTTGGAAAAAATATCTACGCATGAAGGATTCAATACAACCCACCCGTCGCTCTTCAATGACAATAATTTTGCCTATTGGAAAAAACAAGATGGAATACTCCCTTATGAATGAGATAGAAAACTATATGATAATAAAGGAAGGCTTTGAACTAACTATAAATGATAATAGCCAACCAGTCCCCTACTATAACTGGATGAGTGAAAATAAAAGAAAGTCTCAAGCTAATACTAGAGCCACAACTACACTAAAGTCGGAACTTTCAGTAGTGCTAAACAACTCTGAAAAAAATTAATTGAATTGCATGAAGGCTCAACTAACTCATAGACTGCTAAAAAGGATCTGCTACTAAGCCAGCTTCAAAATATCCAAATGAAAGAAGGTGAAAAGGTAATTCAGCTCCATAGTCACTTTAAAGAATTCCTAAATGGTATATATGCAATCGGCGAACTAGTTGAAAATTATGACTTGATTAGGTACGCACTTAAAGCTTTTTCGAGGACCACCTTGTGGGCATCAATGGTTGATGCTTATAAAGTATCCAAGCATTTTTTTTTGTCATTAAAGTAGATGAATTCTTTTGTGATTTTGAATTTCATGAGCAAATTAATCTTGATCAAAAAGAGAAGGATATAACTTTAATTGCAAGTAAATCAAAGACAAAATCCAAACCAAAATAAGAGGGTGAATCAGAATCCGAGTCTGAATCAACAACTAACATTGATGATCTATCTTCAGAAGTTGCACATATGGTGAAAAGGATGATCCAATGGAAGAAATTCACTCAGAGATTCATAAAGAAAGAGATTTTGAATAAAGACTTAACCAATGTCCGATGCTTTGAATGCAACAAGAAGGGACATTCTAAAACCGACTATCCACTATTGAAGGAGAAAGAAAAAGAGCCTCAAAAGAGAAAGAAGAAGAAGAAGAAGAAGGTGATAAAAGCAATCTAGGATGGGTCATCATCGAAATTTGAATCATACTCAGAGTCTGAATTTCTAACATTGACGGCAATCTAAGAAGAATTTCTAACATTGACGGCAATCCAAGAAGTATCAAGCTCAGAGTCTGAATCAGAATACAACTCAGGATCATATTCAAGTCAAGCTAGTGACTTAAATGAGTCAGTTGACGAGGTCACAAATCCTTTAACTGAGAAGTTATATGCTATTGTTTCTTATTTGACTAAGATCCTAGCTAAATACAAGTCTAAAGTTAAGACTTTACTTAAGGAATTCAAAAACATTAAGGAAAAGGATGACTTCGACTCATTGACTCAGGTTAGTTAAGTTAGAACCTCTACTCTAGTGTAAAAACTTGAGGAAGAGAATTCTGACCTAAACAACCAAAAAAATTGTAAGTTAAAGTTAATGTTGAGCAAGTTCACATTTGGGTCTAAGTATTTAAAAATAATGATTGGATCCAAACGAGCTGCATACCACAAGATTGGACTTGGATGTAACTCAAATCAAAATAATGTTTCCTACCTTACCTTAGTCAAAAGACATGCTAAAAATAAGATGACTTGGGTCCTCAAGTCACACTTACTCAATCAAGTAGGAAACAAATATTTCTGGGTGCCTGAACAACATACACATGTGATAAATGCTAATATTTCATATGTTAATCCAATTGCTAAATTAAAATCTATTAAAGCTCCAACTTAGGGAGAACTACCGCTTAGATATCTTAGACTAGGATTGACTCCTACCATGCTCATCTTATCTTTCAAAAATAAATATTTTTCAAATCATGTTTTGCATTATCGTGTTCAAAATTATATAGTTTTTAAACTCGCTTTACTTTCTTTTTTTTTGCTTTGTTCATATTTATTGCAAATGGATTTAGCCTAGGCCGTACCGTAGACCACATGCACCTATAAATCTAGACAGCTAGCATCTCACAAAGACCTAACGAATAACTTGTTTGTGTTTGTGAAATATAGAAAGGCATGAGATGCTTAGGACTACAAGTTAAACAAACTAGAGAAGACATTTGTGTTTACCAAACTAATTATGCTAAAGATCTAGTTAAAAGATTTGGAATGAAAAACTCTAAAGATCTAGCAACTCCAATGGCTTTAAATGCAAAATTAAATAATGACCCAAGTGGGAAAAGTGTAGATGCCAAGTACTATAGAAGTGCTATAGGTGGACTCTTGTACCTAACTGCTAGTCGACCTGATATTCTTTTTTTAGTGGGTATGTATGCAAGATTTCAATTGTGTGCTAAAGAGTCACATCTAATAGCAATTAAAAGAATTTTAAGATACATAAAAGGAACTCAGAATGTAGGACTATGGTATCCAAGAATGAGCAATTTTGACTTAGTAGGTTTTACTAATTCAGACTATGCAGGATGCAAGTTAGACAAAAAAAACACTAATAGAAATTGTCAATTTCTAAGGCAATCTCTAATCAGTTGGAGTAGCAAAAAATAACATTGTGTAGCCCTATCCACTATTGAAGCTGAGTATGTTGCTATAGGTGGATGTGTAGCTCAATTATTGTGGATGATGAACACACTTAAAGATTATGGACTTGATTACAAAAAGGTCCAAGTTCTAATAGATAACATTAGTTCTATTAATTTAACTACAATTTTGATACATCATTCTAGAACCAAATATATAGAAGTCAAACATCACTTTGTTAGAGAACACATATCAAATGGTGACATTGAACTCAAATATGTTGAATCCAAGTGTAACATATCATACATATTCATAAACCCTATGATAGAAGTCGAATTTAGCACACTTAGAAGTAGATTTGGCATGTGCAAGGTAGACTAGCTTTTGTTTTGGGTTTTCATTATATAGACTTGTGCTTGACTAGTATCTTGACTTGCTTATTTAACTTATTATTGCATTTAGCTTGGTTTGGCTCTATGTTTGACTTTTTCTTGACTTATGTTTATTTGCTCTATTTTTCTGTGATTTAATCATATTCCACTTGTCTTATTTAAGTGATGTTATTTTTGTCCCTTTTCTAATCTAACCCATTTTTTAGATATGAAAAAGAGGGAGAGAAATTAAATTCAGGGGGAGTTATAATTTATAATTTATATATTTATGTATAATTGAACCTAATCTTATTTTTTATATACATTGAATATAAATCTCAATCATTTCTTAATTATGATTTTTACTAACTTTAACTTAATTTTCATACTATCAAAAAGGAAAGATTATTGGTGCTGAGAGCACAACATTTAACTCAAGATTTTAATGTATGACTACGGCTCAAGTTAGGTTTGTAAAGATCTAACGAATAATTGTCAAGTATACAGGTGCAAGTTTCTTGACAAGAGGAAAAGTCCTAACGAGTAAAACTAGGCACTAGAAAAGTCCTAGCTAGTTAAGATAGGCAACGAAAAAGTCCTAGTTAGTGAAGCTAGGTGATGAAGTCATAGTTGGAAGTCAGGCAGAAGCTAAGTCTTAGTTGGAAACCAAGCAAACAAGTCCAAGTGTATGGAATCAACTCGAAGTTGGTTGCTTGACAAACTGTCGGGGTTTTTGCGCTTACAAAATGTACATGTTTTCGAAAAAAACACAGCGAAAGAAAAACAATTTCTTAAATTATTACAACACGCATCACACAACCTCAAGAACTTACATGTGCAAGACATAATCATAGATTAAAAACTCATTTAGAGGTTATACCTGTCTGATGATGTTTAACGGAAATGATATCAACTAGCAAGTGTAAAAAGACTTGCCTCTATCGATATCTACGCCGAGCTTTCTTCAAGACAATTTCGCAAGCAACAAGTCACATCTCCATTTGGTACTAGCCAAAAGAAGGAGACGACACAAACCGAAGAGAAGAGGTCTGACCAACAATTGGCCGGCCAAAGAGAGGTTCAGCCAAACTAGAAGTTTCTGCCAAGAGGGAGAATTCGGCTAACTCCTTGCAACCAAGAGAAGGTTTGGCTAGAGGGGGCTTCACTAAGTGTGGCTGACGGCTAGAGATGATTGACGACACAAGAAGGGTGGTGGCCAAAAATGGGGAGGCAACTTCTTGGTGTTCGACGGCAACAAGAGGAGAATGGGCGACACTTCAATAGGGTTTTGCAATGAATTAAATTTCTTTCTTGATGAAGAGGTATTATATATCTCTCTTCATAAGCTTAAACCTGGTTATATACATTTATATAAAACCATCTTAGTTATAAAATTTATATAAAATTAATTCGGTCATATAAATTTATATACAACTAATCTGGTCATATAAATTTATATAAAACCAACTTGGTCATATAAATTTATATAAAACTAATCTGGTTATATAAATTTATATAAAAAATCAATTCGCCTCTAATAGGCGTGGTTTATTTTTCTCCCGGTTCGACAAATAATTTCTCTATTTGCCCTTTGCCTAGTCCAACCAAACTTAATCTCTTTCTCTCTCTTTTTGACTCTTTGAGAATCATATTCTCTAACTCGTTATACGTCTTAAAGAAAGTACTCGTAGTGCATATGACCCAATAGGTTCCTGATTATGTTGATCATTGATAATTAACCATTAATTATGACAAGATCATGAGTGATATCTAATAGTACATCATCACCCCCAATTGACCAAAAAATCACAGATGATTTCAGAACGAATTCTGAATCCTTCAACCACTATAGTAATCAATGACTCTTTTTCTTTCACGCATCTTATACCCACTTGGTTTAGGACATGGTCTATATATCAATCTCCACTAGACTGACTATATTACACCTAGCTCAAGTAGTAGTTCCTTGTCTTATAGATTTAAATTACTCAAACACATGTCAAGAAGATCATCCTCTTGACATGTTTTGCTTTTGCCAAAGACATACGAGCAATAATGCTAACAAGAGGTCATAGAATATACGTCTCCTTGTAAAAGAAAAAGGAGTGGTGAATCCACTGTGGGCTATTTAAATACCTTCGGGCATATTGACTTATACCCAATCATCCCATAACTACATCCCCTAGGAAATGAAAGATGTCAAAGTATAAGTCTCCATGACCAAGATGACTTGAACACCTCAAGTCTAAGGAAACTTGCACTCGAGCTGCAATGAGATCTTCATTGACATGTATAAAATCACATGAAATTTTATAACATGTCACATCCGAAGAACTAGTTACCCTTAACTAGCATCCATATGTTAACTCTCAACATCTCAATATTTCTAGCCAGCGAGGATGAACTGCTTGGATAAACCAAAGATAACATATGGTAGTCTTACAGAATCGATGATGTCCAGTCTCATCAATTCATCGACTAGGGAGATTTCAATACGTATATAATTACTAATGATGAGATACCCAATAACTGTGATCCAATCATAATTTCTCTCATGCTATGCATTGTATTGTGGACTTCATTAATTGAGTTTAAAATCTAATCACATACATATAGAATATACACTCAAAATGTAAATTTTTATTTATCAAATAAATAAGACAAGTTTAAGGCAATTGCCTTAGGACATCTCTCAAACATAACACAAACATAACTAAGTGTGTGGAATCAGTTTGGAGCTGATTGCTTGACAAACAAGTCCAAGTATGTGGAATCAGCTGGGAGCTAATTGCTTGACAAACAAGAACAAGTGTGTGAAATCAGCTGGGAGCTAATTGCTTGACAAACAAGACCAAGTGTGTGGAATCGGCAGGAAGCTGATTGCTTGGCAAACTAACTCAAAGTGGAAGCAACTGAGAGTTATGGCTTAGCAATCTTAAATAGATGGGTCAAAATCTAGTCAAGTAAGTGTGAGTAACTTTAAATACTATATCTTATTTATTACATGTAACAACTGCGGGAAAGCAAAGTTCGATAGTTTTAGATGACGATAAGGAGTTCGGGGCGACTGACTGGTGATAACCCTTGATAGGTGAAGTCAGAGAGTCTAGGCGATCGTATTTTATCCGAGTGACCGGAGCGTACGGGCGATAGGAGAATCTTTTAGGTGATTGAGAGATGAAGTTATTAGCAACTTGAGTGAGTTAGGTCGATCAGATTCCTCTACCAGCGATCGGAGGGCTTTTAGTCGACCGAGTAGCTCAGTTAACGTTAGCTATCGAATAGACATTGCATCCATGTTAGCATGATTTAAGAGATCGGGGAGGCTCCAGTCGACCGGGATGTGCCACGTCACCAATACAGAGGAGCTATATAAGGGGCTCGAGGCAGAGCTTGAAAATCATCCATCCATTCACCCATTCATTTAATATCTTGCTTTGTGCTCGTGCTCTAGTCTCTTATGATCTATGTGTTATGACATTGACATGCTGCAATCCACGCTTCATTTTTGATCAGCAACAAACCTAGAGTAAATTTCATATTTGTCATGTTGCCTTATTTTTAATACTATACTTAATTTTTAGATTCTCCACCTAGGAGAAATTTAGAAATAAGAATCAAATTTTTATTATTGTTGTGCTTGCCTATTTTCTACCTTGATTTAATTGTGCTTAACTTTCATTTTTAATTTAACTGATAAATTGTTAGATTAATATTTATTTCCACTATGCTAATACCTTGTTATTTCTTGAATTATCAATTCATAAAATTCGTAACGCTATTCACCCCTCCTCTAAAGTCGAGTTCGATTCTACACAAACAAGCAACCTAGCCTAATCTTGTAATTCTATCTGACCTACTAGGCTTCACTCTTGCTTGGAGTTCACTCCTCAAAGACTTTCATCACCAAAGGTTCACTCCCTAGGACTTCCCTTTGCCAAGCATCCGGTCATCTTGACCTTCTTGGACTTGCTAGTCACTTGGTAGACTACTCACTTGCAACACATCCAATCACCTTGACCTGCCTAAACTTTTGCTACATTCGGTTCTTACTGACCTACTGGTCATTTCCTTGCTAGTTATCCGGTCACTCTTGACCTGACTAGACTTTTGTCTAACATCCGGTTCTCACTAACTTGCTAGGTCTTTCCCTTGTTAGTCATCCAGTCAATCTTGACCTAACTAGACTTCTCTTTGCTAGTTATCTGGTCACTCTTTGACCTGACTAGACTTCCTTTGACCTGACTAGACTTTACTCTTATCCAAATATCTGGTCATGTTTGGATTAACCTTTTATTTTTTGATGAAAAGGGTAAATAAATATCATAAAAAACATACAAGAACCAATGATACCACTGGTTCCGACTTGTCATGTCCGGACATCTACCAAATCAGAGAGAATACTCGTGATACCATCTATGGGTGTGTGTATGCAAATGACCACCAACCTACATCACAATCAAACATACTCACAAACCTGATACAATCACAAACACAATCACAACTGTACATCCCTCATCACCGACGCACGCTGTCATCATTCTCGATTCCATCAGTCACAAGTTCTCATCATCACCCATCCATACTTTCTCGGTGACCTCCAGCCGGCTGGCCACACCTCAGAAGCCGGCAACAACCTCCGAGTGAGGTACAACTCAAAAGAAGCATCATCTTCACTCAATCACAGCCCCTTGTCGCCATCTTCAATGAATTAAGCGAAGCTCCAGCCGATCAGCTGGAGCTCCGACTATCCAACATACTCCCCGTGAAGGGAGAAGGTTCACCGATAGAAGATGTGGATGCTCGGTGTTGATGGCGTCCAGAGGGCTGGTCATCTCATGCAGTGGCTCCTCAAACAACCTCATTCTCCTCCCTTATGCCCACTACCATCTCTTCCTCCTCGCGTCGCTGGCAGCCTCCACTTGACAAGTTGCATCCAAACCCCTCCTCCATATGCACTCTCTTGGTCCACTCTTTCACCAAAAGAGAGCCTACTTCGCTTGAATTGCTAAGCAAGGGCCCTCCTTCACCTTCAAGTTTGTGCTGCCTACTTCCTTGGCCATCGAGAGAAGCTAGCCCGTCGCACCTTCGCCAGAGAAGAAAGGCCACCGGTGTGGCCTCTTGCTTGTTGGGTGGTGGGTTGCAGAGACAAGCATGAACCCGAAATCCACAAACCACAACCCATTATCTTACCCCTACTCCACCAGTTTGAGGGGGAAACTCAAAAGTCAAATTTCAAAATTTAAACTCAACCAACCCAATTCAAATTTTGAATCTCCCTCTTCGAACTCCTCACTCCTCCTCAGGTGCCTACAGAAATAGTGACCCCCTCTAGCTTGCGCCAGCATCGCCTTATGTTCGACGATCGACGAAGCTGCATCAACAACTAGCCCTCCACACGGACTGGCTAAAATCTAGTATTCACAGTTTGATTCCATGGAGCCTCCCCCACCGATGAGCATTGCAGCCAGCACAAACCGCCACTCATTCCCACCCATCTCTCCATTCATCACCGGGACTGACTAGTGGTCCTGGTCGGAGAAGCCCTCTTCTTGTCTCATGCTCCAGATCGACCATCTTGCTTCTGATCAGTCCACAAGAAAACCTCGAGCCAACTATTGTGAATCACCACCTCCCTTGCTGTTAACCCCTCACATGATGGCCGATATTTGAAAGTCACCCTCTCCTCCTTGCTCCTCCCTCAGTTGCTCCATGTGGCATATTCCACTGCACTTTCCTGGTTGGTCGGAGGGCCTTTCACATTCGGAGTAGCCCGACCTCCAAAGAGGTTGCTCCCTCTATGTCACCTTTGATCCTCGTCGACGTTGTGCTCCCATAGCTCCTACTGGCCACCCCCATCGCTGGTGATACCATCCACCTCCTGCCGGTGGGGGAGGGGGCTTCCGCCTCCCCCACCGAACCTTTGCTCCTATCCCCATCGCCCTCTCTCTAGAGAGAAGGGAGAGCCTCTCTCTCTAAATGGGAGGTAGAGGAGAAGATTACCACACGTTTGGATTAACCTTTGGCTAGACATTATATTATCAAATATCAAAACCCTGGAGGCCAATTGCACCAATAGAGTGAAATAGTGTGATAGTGTTTTCAACAAAGAATCAACTAGGGTTTAACACCAATCAACTAAGGTAGTCGACTAAAATTATATGAATAATGTTTTCAGCAAAGAATTAGCTAGAAAAAGTATCAACTAACTAGGCAGTTCGCTAGAACAATATGAACAATGTTTTAGCATAAAATGGTAGAATGGGTTGAAAAGCAATAAAAGATTTTATACACGACTAGGGTAGTCGATTACTGAATTATCAATCCATTGGGATTGTCAACTCAAGTCAAAATGAAATTGAATAGAAAGTTTTAAAGATGACTATGAAAGTCGACTACATATAGGTACGATTGTGCAATCGACTAATGTTAAAATGGGAAGGTGCTGAGAAGATGGGATTCGGATAAAAGCTCCGATGATGATTAAAATCTTACCATCTATAGTGGAGCAGTTGACTAGATGATGAATATCAATCAACTAATCAGTAAGTAATTGACTAGAGGACAAAAAATAATCTACTGATCAATAGATAAATGTCACAAATGGAAAGCCTATAAAGGGGTTTCATGGAGATTTCGACTAAGATGTTCTTGGGCTAGTGATGTTAAGTTCCAGACCTTCGAAGAGAAATCTAAAGTAACTCAAATAATCAATCAATCAAGTTATTTTGTAATCTTTCATTTACAACATCACTTTTATTGTATTTGTTTGTATCCTTTGTATTTGTGTATTGGTGTAAGAATAGGTACGTGTAAGAAGTTTTTCCTCTTTGAAAGGTGTCCAAGAAAAAGAAAAGCAAGCATTGTTATCAGGGTTGACCAACCAAAGGATCATAAGTCAATGGAGTAGGAACATGGATTTTGAACCACTTTAAAAGAACAATTTGTACTTGTCTCTTGTTTGTGTTATTTATTTATATTTTCATCGTGCACAAACATGTTGTAGAAGAGTGCAAAACTGGAAAAAAATGTGAATCCTACAAAACTTTGTATCAATATACAGGTTGACTTGCATGGCCATGGGTGTGATGGCATGATGACACTAGGCGTATGAGATTAGAGAAGGATGGTTCATCCAAGGGATTATAGGATGAGGAGCATAGGAGCATGGTATGTCGAGGATGATATATTCATAAGGAAAGGTGCAAAAGATGGCTAAGGAGTTGTGGGCTTAAAACATTCGAGGGATGCAATTTGATGGTAGAAGACCTCAAGATTTGGAGAAACTCCATGAAAGATGTGAGTGGGGTGGCATATATACATGGGTCAAGGGTAGATGATAAACTGCAAACTCGACCTTAGATGTGGTCAAAGTTAGAGGATCAATCGATTGGTGTTGGGATCCAATTGATTGTTTGTTCAAATACCCCAACTTAGGTCTAGTTGGTCAGTTGACTTGTAGGTAAGGATCAGTCGACTATTGGTGTCAAACATTATCAAATGAATTGATTATTTTTTAGTTGATTGCATGAGTTGACTAAGGTTTGTAGCAAACAAATGTTTTGGAATTAACTAAATTATATTTGAAGTGCACAGAATATTCTCAAGTTGACTAGTGAAGTCATTGAGTATTGATCAATCGATTGACATTATAGCAACCAATTCAAATAAAGCTAAAAATGAAAGTTCCAACAACATCATTTGGATATAAGATCCAAAGAATCAATTGCTTGATGATTGCCATATAAAAAACAGCAATTTCAAGATGAAGGCTATAAAAGGGACTCAAGGGGTGTGAGACAGATCATTCACACAATGCAATTAACATTTACATAGTGTCTCTACAAAATCTTTTCTTTATTCCTTGGATTTTATTTATTATTGTAAGAGGTTTTCATCCTCTAATGCTCAACTAAAGAGGAGCAAGTGTAGGATCGTACACATGCTATAGGGGTGAATAGCGTGTGTATTTTTTTTTGAGATGATAGTAATTAAAAAATAAACAATTAGATTAATTGATCGAAGTGAAAAATAGACTAAGTAAATTGTAGTGGAAAATAAAAAAAAAATACCACACCAATAACACAAGTTGTGTAACATGATTCATCTTCCCTCTAGAGTTCTTACGTCCACAATCCATCAGGTGAATCACTCTCGAATTCCCTCAAAAAACACTCCTTTCTAGAAATTTTTTGGAGGCGAAGAAACCTCTTACAAGATAAGTATGTTAACAGTTCAAATAATAAACCAACAAAGATTAGGCAACAAAATAAAAATAACAACTAACGAATGATGTTGTAAATTGAAACTTGAAGAAGCACTTGTGAGCAACGTATCCGCAGGATGACTTCGAACTTGTAATTCAAATTTTGTGTCTAAAACAGGAGACTTAGCCTTCCTTTTATAGAGGATTGTCGACTGTTGGCATGACATATTTTCGATCACATGGAAACACTTCCGGTCGCTTGGACCTTATTGACCTGGCTATTGATCTAATCCACTCGAAGGTCGGATGTGGCTGATATAGTGACTTTCGATCACCTAGACTCCTTTGGGGCCCCTAGAGTAAGGTCAACTTTATCCCGTGACTGCCTCCATCGAATTGGTGGATTTGGGCTTTGGATTGCTTGGAAGCATTTTAGTCGCTTGGACATTGGTCACAAAACCCTTTTTCAGTCGCATGGAATTTCGGTTAGATCGAAACTTCTCGCGTGACTTGGTCCCATCAAACTTATTAGCTTCAGGTTGCCTGAACCTCTTATGGTCGCCTAAATCACCAAAAGTTTTTTTCATCGCAAAGTTAGTCCACATAAAATTTCTATGATTTGGACAACAACTGTTGCTCATCTTGACTTCAAAACACAAGGCGGTTTTTAGTCATGTTTGCGCTTTGCTATTTAGACTATCTTTAGAAAGAAAGAGCACTCCTCACCATTTTTTGTGTTAGAAAGTCTTTCATAGCTTATTTGCCTCATACCTCCCGGAATTACCATGCCAAGTATCTAGTCCAACTCCCTGTTGACCCATTGGAACTTCTATTGCTTGATGTCTTGTCACTTGCCCACTATGACTTTCACTGCCTAGTATCTGGTCATCTGATCCACTAAGACTTTTGCTGCCTAGTGTCTAGTCACTTGACCCACTAGGGCTTTTCTACTACTAGGTATCTTGTCACCTGACCTACCAAGTCTTTCACTGCCTAATGTCTAGTCACCTAACCCACTAGGAACTCTTCCCTTTTGCTTGGTATTTGGTCACCTGACCTACCAAGACTTCTTGTTAAGTTTCCTTCACTTGCACTCTCAATGTGGTAGCACCCTAACTTGAACATTTTGGAACCCTAAGTTTAGTTAGGTTTGGTTGTTTGGAACTATTCATAGGATTTAGGTTTAAGATCAGTCATGTTAGCTACGCATTCAAAAATAATTTTAGGAAAATAAATATATTTTAAAATCAATTTTTGAAACCCTTTTAACATATCCAACCTATAATTTCCAACTTAACTGTCTATGGGACTTATATGCCTTCAACAAGTTGGTCACCTAAGTGATCAATTTGGATTTATTAACTTTGGTTCATAACATAAACATCTAGAACTAAGGTCTAGTCCTAACATCTCACGTCCATCTACATGACTTAATACACAAATGGTTTATCCTAAAATTTTTATGAGATATGTGTTAGTGCAGGGAGCACCAGATAATTGAACATGGATTTTGACATTGGTAAAGAATTCAAAGTTAAGCTTAATTGTGATCTAACAAGGTTGATCAAGTATGTAGATAGTTCAACCAGGAAGTCTTAGTAAGACTAGGTAAATGGAAGTCCTAGTAAGACTAGGTAGATGAAAGTCTTAGTAGGTCAACTAGACCAGATATTAGGAAAGGTGAAAGTCTTGGCAGATTGAGGACACTAGGCGGAAAAACTAGATGACGTTTTGCAAGTCGATGGGTCAGCATGGACCAAATATCGAAGGAAGACATGTGGGTCAAGGATCGGATGCTGAGAAAAAGTACAAATAGGACTGGAAGACTAGATGTTTGACATCAAGTAAAACTCTCTTGAGTGGAGTGGTTCTTCTGAAAAAAATAATAGGCAAGGACGAATTCCCTTTAAGGGAACAATAGCATCGGTCCGACTTAGGGTTTCACGGGAAATCCTAAGTCGAGCTCAAACTGTCAAAATAGGTTTATATCATTGTGCTAACTCTATGGTGTAGGGACCTGAAAGTGAGGAGTTGATCAGAGTTTGTGTTGGTGCTGGAAGCACTAGCTAATCAAACCTGAGTTTTGATATTGGAAAAGGTTCAAAGTTAAGGGTTATTGTGATCTAACAAGCTTGACTAAGTGTGCAGGAAAGTCCTAGTTGAGGCTAGGCAAAGAAGTCCTGGTCGAGTAAACTTGGCAAAAGTCCTGATCAAGTGGATTGGGCAAAGAAGACCTAGTCATGTGGACTTGGTAAGGAAGTCCTAGTTAAGGTGATTGGACAGAAGACTTGACAGATCAAGGATGATGGACAGAAGTCCTAGGTGTCAAGGACACTAGGCAGGAAGCTCTGAGGGTCGAGGATACTAGGCAGGAGTCTAGACGGGTCGAGGATCAAGGATGATGGACAGAAGTCCTAGAGGTCAAGATCAAATGTTGAGCAAAAGTCCAAATAGGTCTGGAGGACCAGATGTTTGACAATAGGTATATTCTCCTGAGAGGTGTAGGTGAGGATGCTGTTAGGACCGAAGGAATTTAGATATCTCTACAATGGTATGATATTATCCACTTTGGGCCTAAATCCTCATGGTTTTGTTTTTGGGCTTTACCAAAAAGACCTCATACAAATGGAGAGATATTTCCCTTATAAGCCCATGATATTTCCCATGTGTTTTCAATGTGGGACTTTGTTTGTAATCTTGCAACCCCAACAATCCCCCCCCCCCTCAAATGAAGGACTACAGGCTCCTCCTCATCCGATCCTCAACCTACTAGGACTTCATGCCCCTCGGTCCACCCGACCTATTAGGACTTCTCTGCCTGGTGTCTGGTCCTCTTGATCTAGACATGCCCCTACTTCCTTTGTTTGAGGTCAATATTCTACTCACATGGCTCAATTAAACCATAGCTCTTGTGCACAGTCGACGATTAGACCTTCTAACAGTCCGGGCTCTGATACCAATTGTAGGATCGAAAAGAGCGCTAGAGGGGGGGGGTGAATAGCGCATGTCGCTTTTTCATGTTTTTCGGAATCTAGAGTACGCAGCGGAATTAATAAGAAACAATGCTAAGACTTCCTTTTTTACTTGGTTCACCGCCCGTAGATGGCTAGTCCAAGGCCCGCACCCGTATGAGTGCTTCGATGGGCAATTCACTATAAACTCGGCGAATACAAAGATATTGAATACACAAAGTGCATATAAAAAAAAATATACCGACAACTTTTAGAAATGAAGTAAGCTTGAGCGTCGGTTGTTGTACAACGTTTCACCATTGTAGAGCAAGTTTCGAAGCAGCATGCAAGTATGAAAGTTGTCCAATGAGTTGTTCCCAAGGTGCTAGTCGAACTCTTGTTTTATAGGTTCATCCAGATGCCTCTATTACCATTGAGGCACCCCTATTGGGCTGGATCTAATCCTGATCTGAACTCATCGCAACTTATCCTCTTCCAAGCCTCATTCCCTTTGAGATGTCTCAATTGCTGATGTGGCTCAACCTGACAGCAGTGCGACTCTGGCGAGTTGCAGCGCGACTTTGGCGAGTCTATCTTGACCCAGGTGCCTCAATCCCTTTGAGGCGCTTGGTTGTTGACATGTGCCGTCCAACCAGAGGTTGCCACCTTATCTTGCTTGCGCTGAGGTCATTGAGGCGTCTTAATCCCTTTGAAGCGTCTGATTAGGCTTGAGGCACCTGGATCCTTTCAAGCGCCTGGTTCAACAAATTCTAGGCTTCAACTTCTAAATCACAATGTTAGCATATACACAATATATAACAGAAGAAATAATATTTGAAAGTCTCGGGACTATTCGGTTCTGAGTTTTGGATTTCTAGTCAAACCGATGCCTACTTGATAAGCACCTTGGAAACGGATCGCCTTCATATTCAGATGTAGGGAAGGATATTGATGCCACACTCAAGAAAGATGAGAAGGTGAGTGATAAGTCGTGTGGGTTTTGATCGCCACAAGTTGCCTTAATAAGATCAGAAGTAGTTCTTTACCTAAGAACCAAAGGAAGCTCTCACAATAGAGAAAAACTCAGATTTCATTCAAA